>KL276462.1:4366-25325 GCA_000699545.1 Podiceps cristatus | reverse complement strand
CCGTTTGGGGTTAAACCACGACAGTCCACCAAACCTTTATGCTCATGTCTGTTCCTCTTATATGTAGATAAATACTGTGATTTACTTGGCAACCTGTGTACCCTCTTCATACAAAATACCCAGAATGGTTCTCAAATGAGCTCCTCTGAAATGGGAGAGGATTTCTGTATTCTATAGGGGGACTATGTGGCATAACTCGGCAGTGCAGCGGCATGAATGACAGTCTGACAGGTCATGAACCTTCAGGAAGTCTTTTAGAAGCTGAGGGATACAGCTCAGGCTAGACAAGTGCTGATCACGTCCAAGGTATTTAAGAGCAGGACCAAAGCAAGAAGGCTGTTCCTTCCATCTTTCTGCTCTGCTCTGTCCCTATGCAAACTAATTTATATTGAGCATTACCCAAAAAAATCGATCAGGCCATATGAATTCCATCCTGTTCCGCATCACTTATTTTCAGATTGCGATTTCTTCACAAGTATGGAATACATTTATTCCTCCTCCTGGTACCTTCCACTTTGTGTCCAAATTTTGGATGCAAGAATGCATCTGAACTTTTGTGTACTCCGCACTTGCACCCCAGTCTCATACTGGAATGAGAAATATGGATTGAAAAGTAAAAAAAAAAAAAAAAAAATATGCAGGCTGGAAATGGTAATACTGTGTCCTGGACCCTTATTTGAATGATTGGGACTATAGGAACTAAGTGCTTGTTATTATGCAAATACTGTTCATTCTTAGTTCACATTTGCCTCCTCATGAATGAATGAAACCCCATAAAACACATTTTAAAATGACTGATAATACATTCTCTGTGTGAATTGGATTATGGGGCTGTATCATATATCGAAAATAGTATGTAGTTATTAAAAAAGATTACTTGAAAACAAAAGCTTTGTAAATCAAATCAAGCAGGATACCTGAGACATGAGTGTGTTTCCCTGCACATAACACAACTATCTCCAAAAAATGCGTACCCAAAATTAGGGAAAATAACTCTCCAAGGTTGAAAAATGACAGCTTTTCATGTCTTCTCGCCATAAAAAAAAATGACAAGAATATTGCAAAGATTTTGCAAGAGCAGCTTCCTGCTCCAGAAGAAGCCTGCCTACCTTGATGTTCAGAAGCAAATAGCAATCTGCCCAGCAAGACAACAAAACCGTGTGTCTAGAAGGCAAAGGGAGCTTTTTTTTTTTTATTTCCCCTCCACGACCCCCCTTCTTTTTTAATACATTCATTTTTAAAGGTCAAAGCTGGGCTCAGCCAACCAGTGTTCTCTTATCAGAATAAATTCCCTAAGTCATGGTGAATGTTTTCAGACTAAACTATTGAACTTACGACAAAAACCGTCAGTTGTCATCAACAATCAGATGCTGTGTACAAAGAGACAGGAGAAGCAGCGTCTGCAGCTCGACACACATTGTGCAGACCAGATTTCTGCATGGGTTTGAAAACACTGTGCACATCCCTTTCATAGCTCAAGAGTTCTGCACTGGGCCAAACCTAAACAGGTGAAAAAGCTACTATCTTTACAGCACACCACAGCATATCTGGACAAAAGAATATATTATTTTATTATTATTTTTAAAGTATTTGTTAAGTAAAATGGAAATTTTCAGAGAAAATGTAGTCAACCTATTTTTTCTGTATTAGGCAAACATCTCTTTTGGATACTTACAGAAAATGCTTTCGGAAATATAACCATTGCAATAGACCTTAAATCAATACCTTGAATTTCAGATTATTCAATTAATTTGAATTAATTTGATTATTCAATTAATTGAATTTCATTGAAATACCTTAAATCAAAATCTGGAAATTGAATGCAGAAATCTTTCTGCGCTGGCTGATGGTGGACCTGCCTGGACCCAGGCCTTCCTTTTCCATCTCAGCTATAGCATCACATTTTACTGTTTGCTTTCCAATTTTGCTTTGAATGCAGTAAAGCCACTGAGAGAATGAAGTGTTGAATAGAAGAAATATCATTAGCGCAGTTCGTGTCTTGACATCGTTACTACTTCTAGACACAATTTTCTAAACAATTAATCAAATATTGATTCAGTTACGAGGCCTAGCTGGTATACCTTACAAATCTTGGGCATAGATCCGTAAAGGGATTTAGTGAGTCACCCTTACGGGGTTCTCCCTGGGCTCCTGCACCAGAGCCAATATCGCTGCGCACACCGTGTGTGAAGCACAGGGAGTTAGGCACATCAGGGTGTGGTGCACAAGGACTTCTAGCGTTTACATCATTGGCTAAAAAATCCATATATAGTCCTTAGAGCAGAAAGCAAAATACAGTCCAGCTCCTGAATGCCTTAATTTATTGTAAGGTCACCGAGTCCTGCTTTTCCAGTCTATTAAAAGTGAGAGATAAATGAGAGAGTGAGAGAGACATCCCCTGATACTACAACACACCGACTAGTTTGTTGTAGAGTTAGTGTGACGAGGATACAAGCCCGCGCAGAGACCAGAGAGGACTGAAGCCGTGTCCTTCTCGGCCTCAATGAGTCCTTTCAGCCCCGAGCTCTGGAGCAGAGGGCGGCGTGTGCTGCCGCCAGTTTCTGCTCCTGTGGTGCCTTGGAGAGTCGTGCCTGCCCTGAGACCAGCCGGGAGCTTGGCCCAGCAGACGTGGTGGGAAAAGGCCGACGAGAGCAGGCACGTCGGGCAAGGCAGGTGAAAGGCGCGGTTTGTGCGCTCCCAAAGGCCTCCCGTGCCGCTCTGGTGACCGACCGTAGGGGCTCACAGTCAGAACGGTGCTGCCTGGAGAGCTCTGAACATTGAAAAATTTGGTATCTCCAGGCTCAAGCAACTGCTGAGCAGGGTTTAGCATATCTAATGTTGGATTTGGTACCTAATGCCTTTGTGAGCTGGCCTCATTGCTAGCGATTAAATTTGCACTGCATTTGATTTTCTTTTTTAGATCCTTTGTATTATGGTATCTTTCATTAATATCAGAGACCTTCTTGGAGATGCATATCCACCATGAAATAAGGTTTCTCCTCTGAAAAATTTAGTGCTGGACATCCTTAACCCTAGGTTATGAACCATCTGCTAGAATGATTATTCCCTGTTCTGAAAGTCTCTGAATAGTCTGATTCTTTTCATAAAGGAGAAGTATTATCTTGCATATAGATGTAAGGAACAGAGGAAATAAATATTCCGTCCCAGATTCTCTGTGAAATTTGGGGCTGGAAGAGAGCCAGGCATTTGATTCATAACTTTTACCTAGCCCAGAGCTTTCATCCTAATGCTGACCTTGTAAAGTTGGTTGCTCATAGATAGCAGAATAGTTTTCTGGTTGCGTCTACAGGTTCCCTTAAAGGAACAGCCGCATATTTAATGTAGTCAAGTAGTTCCACCTAATGTTATCACCTAATTAAGACATTCAAAATCCCCAAGTTTATTCTATTATTTGATTTTATTTTGAAAACGTCTTACATGTGCTTGCTATTTCTACTTTTCTTTTTGGTTGCTTTTTGGGGAAGGGCTTGGTTTTTAGGGGAGGGGGGCCGTTTGTGGTTTTCTTTGGGTTTGGGGGGTTTTTTGTGGGTGTTCTTTGTTTTTTGTTTTTTAAATTTTCTGATTGTTCCCTTTAGCAGTCACTAGGATCTGCTTGATGCTAATGATTACAGTTGAAATAGTTTATATTTTTAACATTAAAAATCGCAATTCTTATCTAACACTCTACATTGCTCTAAAAAGTTAAAATTCATCATCTTAGTACTTAGTTTTAGAAAAATATTATTTCTATTAGAAATGCTGAAATTTAAGAAATATGAAAATTGATAAAGACTGCGCTAGATTTTCAAATGCTCTTAAGAAAATATTTTCCTCACTGAGTGTTGAGCATAAATGTTACCAAATAGACTATCATAGAAACAAAAAACATTAAAATTAATACATTGCATAATAAAAAGCATCTTAAATACAAAAGTAGCTTGTCAAGGAGTATAAATAGCTTATGAGAGAGATAAAAATAGATAATATGGTAAAGCATGAAGGAGAAATATCACCTTAATAGATGTATCAGTACTCCTTTTTAATAGGGGAACCAGCGATGGGGAGAAATATGACGAGAACAGCATATACAAAGGAGCAGGTGATGCAAGAGATAATTGAGAAGCAGAGATTAAAAAGTATCAAACTGGGTAGATCAGAGAAACTTATCAGGAGTAAATGAGTATTTAATAATTGTCATATATTTGAAAATACTTGAAGTGCTGATTGAAGACTTTATACACCTTCCCATAATACTGAAGCATATGGCAATTCTCTCGTGTTGTTTTTTTGGGGGTTTTTTGGTTGGTTGGGGTTCCCCCCCTTTTTTTTTTCTTTTATTTTGTTTCCCCTGCCTCTCACTGCTATGACAGTTTGAGTAGGAGAATCACAAGATCAGAAAGATTAGCCTAGGCTGATTTAGACAAGACTGTAAAGGTAACTTAAATCATAAGGGCCAGGTACACAAAAGCTTGTCCTTTTCAATAAATAAATATACTAGAGCTTCCTAACTTCCACTGATATGCAGCCTAACTCTTGAGTTACTAACATTTCTTAATATCTTGGCAGGTCAAAAAGTAGGTTTTCAGAACCCTAAGCAGTTTCTCTTGATCTACTGTATTCTTCAGGAACGTGACTGCCTAATGTGCATAAAGACAATATATCTTTGTTTTGGTTTAAGGTTCTTGGGTGCATATCTTCAGCTAGAGAAAAGAAAATTTTATCTAGCCTTCTCTCTAGGGATTAAGATACAGGTCTGTCATCAGTAGCTGATGCTATTAAACTGCTTACCAGAACTGGACGTCCTAGCCTGAGTATACTCCAAAAGGTCTTTGATTCTCTCAAACAGTTGCTAACGGGGTAATGATCTGTCTACTGATTGATTCGACCACATAGCGCACACACACTTTTGTTCACACTATGTGAGAAGCTTCAAATAGTTTTTAACGTAGTGTTTTGTTTTGTTATGTTTTTTTTTTTTTTTTTTCCTTAAGAATGTGACTTTCTTCCAGATAACAATTAAAGCTTTGAATTTGATTGTCAACATTCTTTTGAATTATGCACTCAGGGGGTAAATGGGCAGAATTGTATTGTCTTTGCATTTTTTAACAGTTACTTCTAAATAGCTTAGAGCTGATTCAAATTTTAGTTTCATTAGTCTGATTTAAGTTATTTATGCTAATAGATTTGCACTAGAAATCAGATTTATTATCCATTTCTAAGATTGTTCATGTTAACGCTGCTGCTGATACTGAGGAATGCTGAGGAACCAGTGCCCCACTCTTCTGCCCCACCCCCCACCTCAACCTCCCCCCTTCCCCTTTTCCCTGAAGATATGATAAAGCTGCTGACTGGACATCTGCTTGAATTATCTGGGAGAAAAGATTCTTGAAGATTTAATACGATGATTTTTTTCATTACCTCTTGTTTGTATCTTGTGCTCTCATATCAAAATTATCTGTAGCCGTACTTATCAGATTTTATTTGAACAGCTCCTACCTTTATTAGAAATATCTTATCATGTTCTCTGACAACAGAAAAATTTTTTAACTGAATCATTCTTACTTGAGATGGAATGTGGACAGGAAAGGCTTCTCAGAACAGTTATTGATTAGACTGTAACAGTATTGGCTGCATGCTGTCTCAAGCATTCTCCTTTAGGTTGTAATTACCATCTTATTTACAATCATTATTTGACATTGAGCACTCGGTGTGTCATCGTAACAGAATATAAGAAGCAACTGCAATGAAAGCAAATGCCTTATGCAAGATGATAATCCCCCCACTCTTTCTGACTTTTAGGTAGCTTGGTAAATTATATAAATTAATTATATTTTACTGCTACAGATACAAGGAAGTTAGATAGATTTCAGGTGGAAGTATTTGAATCTTATTCTCTAACACATTTTTGATTGCAAAGTTCATAATATCCAATGTTTAAGATTTAAAAACTAAAGTCATCATATAAACCCAACTATGCTTACCATTTTTGTTCTCATTTCCTCCATAGGAGCATGACACTTAAAATTCAAATCTATTTAGCGATAGAAAAGCAAACAAACTAAAAATTTGAGTTAAATATGAGACATCAATATCTCGGTTTGCAGAACATAGTATGGATAGCGAAGATGAAGAAAGGTGAAATTCTAACGAGAAAGATATCCAGCTGCAAAAAAGCAGTAGCCTATTGATTAGAACATAAGGCTACAGGACCAATTGGGAATCCTGTTACTTTTCTGCTTCTGATCATCTTTTTGTAAAAAAGACCCAAAGAGGTAAACTCATTTTGATGTACTTATGATGAATCATAGAATGTTTTGGGTTGGAAGGGACCCCCAGAGCCCATCTAGTCCCACCCCCCTGCAGCGAGCAGGGACACCATTACCCAGACCAGGTTGCTCACAGCCCCGTCCAACCTGGGCTTGAATGTTTCCAGGGATGAGGCCTCCACCACCTCTCTGGGCAACCTGTGCCAGTGCTTCACCACCCTTATCGTAAAGAATTTCCTCCTTATATCCGGTCTAACCCTACCCTGTTTCAGTTTAAAACCATTACCCCTTGTCCTGTCACCGCTGTCCCTACTGAAAAGATTCTCCCCCTCTTTCCTATAGGCCCCCTTTAAGCACTGGCAGGCTGCAATCAGGTCTCCCCGCAGCCTTCTCTTCTCCAGGCTGAACAGCCCCAGCTCTCCCAGCCTGTCCCACAGCAGAGCTGCTCCAGCCCTCGGATCACGCTTGTGCCCTCCTCTGGCCCCGCTCCAGCAGCTCCGTGTCTCTCCCGTGCTGAGGCCCCAGAGCAGGAGGCAGCACTGCAGGGGGGTCTCCCCAGAGCGGAGCAGAGGGGCAGAGTCACCTCCCTCGACCTACTGGCCATGCTGATGGGGATGCAGCCCATACTCATAGTTTGTTACTAAGATATCTTTTGTGACATAAACCTTCACAGCTGGGTTTTGGGGTTTTTTTTGTGCGTGTGAGTTGTCAGCCATCACTGGTACATTTGATCTTTTTACAAAATACTAAGAAAATCACAGAAAAAAAATCCAATTAATTATAAATTCAGTGGAATGATACTATAACTTTGAATGATGGATTAATAGTTATACACAACGATGATTTTGAATAAGAACTTTTAGACTGTTTCTAAACATTTTATAGATTTAATAGCAACACCTTGCTGTTCCCACAGAACTCCAGTGGGAGAGGAAAATGCCAAAGTGGAACTCGAGCTCTGAGGAAATCTTGCCGTTGTCACGCAATCTATACAAAAATGCTCTGCTTCCCGTACCTTTCTGTTATGCTGTGTTCTTCAAGGAAGGTATGGCTGCAGACTTCTCGACTTTGTTTCTTCAAAAACAGTGTGCTTGTCTTTTTAAGATGTTTTCAGCTATCATTTTAAACAGTTACCTTGTCTGTACAGCTTCACTTTCCCAAAGGAAATGGCAAATCCTTTATGACTGCATTCAAGTTGAGTTTAACTCACTAGGTCCAAAGGTATTTCTAGGTTTGTGTATCACAAAGAATACAATGGCACCGCTCTGCAGACTGTGACAGGTAGGGAATATACGCAACAGCAAAAGGAAGTGACAAAAAATGGTTCAGTTTACTGTGAAGCAGAAAGTGATAAAGTAACAAGTTTTTGTTTGTTGGATTTTTTTTATAATATGTAATTTAAACACCATCAATATTGTCATTGTCATCTCACCATTATACATACTACCACACTTGGAAATAGAGATTTACCAGATGTTATGACTAATTAGGCAGACACAGGGGATTATTGATGAGATCTAGAGGGTTTTTAACAGACAGTTGCATTCCTTTCTCCCCCAGCTTCCTCCATTCTTTGTCCTAACCTTTATTCTTCCGGCAAGGAAACAGCAGGGAATGTTCTATTTATAAATCATTCTTATTGATGCCAAGATGTCTTAGTAGACTGGTAGTCACATGGATGTGAGAAAAACTTTACTTAATATTGTAATTGAAGCATATGAAAATTCCAGGTGAATATTTTATATAGAAACAGTAAACAAGTTAAAAAATGTATCTGTTGTCAGTCTGACTGCTTTCATGGGTTCAATATAAAGACATAAATTCTGTCCAAATGAGACAGAAGTCAAGCAAGAGAAGAGTAAATTTTCACATTCCCTAATATGAGTATACTCAGGCTACTGCACTTGAGATATGTGATTATCTGTTTCTAGTGTGTCTTTTCTTCTATTGAGAAAACCAGGTAAGCTGGCAATAGATTTTTCAGATAGAATGTACTTTCATGATGTGGACTTATGCCCATTAAGATATGAACCAAGACAGTCAACTGCACCATCCCTGTTGCTATTAAATACCATGAAGGAAAGTTGGATGGTTTATTGACCTAACTACTATATTTAGCACTGTCTTTGCTCTGCAAGACAACCATTTCCACTGGTAAAATGGGGATAAACATGCTGTTCTAATTTCTGTGGTTCTTATATAGAAAGAGAGAGTGAGAGTTACAGTATATAATAATAACATTTCACTATTGTTGGGATAATGTATGAAAAAAAATAGTAAATTCTTTCCTAATCAATCTTGGTTACCTCACTTCAACTTACTGAGAAGAACGTAAAATGCCTTCATCTATCATGTCCTACAGCCTCCTGGCTGCTTCAAGCACTCGTTCATATTTGAATATGCTCAGGCTGATTACTACCCGGAATGCCAATTTCCGGTTGAGCAGAGTTGTCTGTTTCATAAAAGACACGGTGATCCCATCGACAGCTTATAAAATGAGCTGCATCTCTCTGTGTGTAGGGAGCCCGATCGGGCTGGTATCTGCTCAGTGTGCTGTGAAAACACAAGCCATTAGTCATTTGTTACACAGTCCTGAGACTTCTGGCTCAGCTTTGTTGGATGTTAGATACCTTTATCCTTCCCACCTTCTGCTTTTCTCACCTGGATCCTAACCCTAAAGGTTTATATTTGCTCTTCCCAGTGGGATCTGATGCAGTGGGTTAATATGAATGACTCTGAGCTGACATCACAAAATAGTTTTTTAAAGTCTTAGGCCTTTCCTGGGCACAATTTGCATTTGGAATGTGAGTCTTGAGGCTAGCAGAGATAACATTTGTCAGCTTTGCAGTTTAGTTTGTAATTCAAATTCCAGAGAACACTTCCAATGTGACCTTCTTACCTTCCCCGTTCTCTTCCTCCCCCTCTTAGTGATTTGAAGCAGCATTTGCTGTACCATTTTCTGTTTCTCTAGCTAATGGTAACTTAGCATTGCCAGCACTGTGCAGCCAGTTCTAACGTTTGCTGTAAATACTTTCTGAGCAAGTCAGTAATTAATGTTGCACTGATGACTGGTGGCATCTGTATGAGTTTATCATCATCTGTACTGAAACACAATGCACAATGAAAACATGGGGGACTCCAAAGAAAGAGTCTAATAAATTTACATGAATTAACATTAAATTTAATTTGCCACATGCCAACCAAACTGTGCAGAAGACCTAAATCCTTTAAAAGATACAGATTTCTCTGTTTTAGCTGCCTCTCTGCTACACTGGCTGGTACACTTATTCCAAGACTTTGTTCAGTTTTTTTCCAAAAATCTTTCCAGACATGATGATTGATATATATATATGGATTTTTTTGTCCTGGATGACAGAGAATCTTTTTTTTCTTTTATCTTTTTATGAATAATTAATTTACCTATACACATATATCATGCACAGAATAAATATGATGTATTACTGCAATTTTCTCTCTTGGCCCAAATATTAAAGGGTTTTGGAAAACTAACATGAATTAAATGTTGCTTATCTTTGGTAGCATTTATGTTCAAAACATGACAGCATTGAAACTTGATAGCAGCATAGAAATAAACAGGGCACTAACACCTAGCAAAGAACTGCAAGTTGACCACTTCCATAATGGATTATGTGATGATTTTTGAGATCCCCTCCAAAACACCGAACAAGTGAAATAAATAAAGTTAATATTAAGTTTGTCACTGTTTTAGCAACTCAAAGAGAGTCCAAATTCAGAATAAATATAAACTATACACAGTAGAAAGAAAACACAGAAAGACAGATGGTAACAAACATAACTTTTCATCAGAGAAATTCCTCATGCTTTAAAAGCTCAGAAATATATCTTTACTGTGCCCAGTTTTATAGACAAATGAATGTGAAATCAGAGTCCAAACATAGGGTTCAGCATAGTCCATGCTAACTTCCACTTAACTCTTGAGTGTACTGGATGTCACATTTAAAAAAAAAAAAAAAAAAAAAAAAAAAAATCTGGGAACTTGCAGGTCTTTCGGTGAGAAAGTTTTAGGAAACAGTTTGGTTTAAGACAAATCAAATCTCCCAAATCAATGCACTGAAAATTACATCAAGTTCATCAATTCTTTGAAGGAACTTTGGCTTGATTAACTGAACCCAGTGAAAAGCTGAAACTAAAGAGCTCGCACATGTGCAGAGAAATCTGCTGATTTTAAACTTTGGCTTAAAATCTTGGCAACAGCTGCAATCCATCTATGGGGCGGGCACAGGTGCCTCTTCCCTGGTACCTACTGGTTTAGCTACAGCTTCTAAGGGCATCTGGCTCCTTGGATCTACAAGACCAAGACTGCACATAATCTCAGATAAAATGCTTTCTGAATGTACCGTGTACCAGAACACCAGCTTGATTTTAACATCTGTGCTTTAGAGGAGAGAGAATATTTAAGCATTTTTTCAGTGGCTATATTGGTTGGTACTCCTCCTGTAGTTGCTTTAGTAGAGCAGAAAGGAAAGAAAAAAAAAAAAGCAGCATCAATGGAAAGATTTTCAAATATAAATTATCCATTTATCAAAAAAGCAAACTGTTAACATATTATCCTGGATCCAGCATAATTTACTGGAAAAGTTTGGTTGCCAAGATGCTAATTTCATAGCAACAAACTCCTGAAAGAATGGTGGCTAGTCCAGGTATGTTAAAATTAATGTAATAAGAAAACTTATTGTTTCCATTAGCTTGTCTGTCTTTCACAACTTGCCAAGGTATATGGGTAGAAACGAAATGGCAGGATGGTGAATACTTAGAACTCACAAGAGGAACAAAAGAGGTTTGAAGAAAGGTGAGAGCTATGCAACATTTTCATCAGTCATGTGCATGTCATCAGAGATTACATTGGAGACAGGTGCTGTCAAGCAGACAGTGTTTAGGGAGAATATTAAAATTAAATTTTCAATCTAAGACATGATCAAAAGAGTAGAACATGTAAATAGTCACCTACTTTTGTTTCTAAGGGTCTCTTAGTTTACCTAAGGATCTTCCAGTTTACCTATATTCTGCCCTTCCTTTTCTTCTTCCTTCTCTTGCTTTTTTTAAAAAGCTGAAGATGAAAAATAAAGACTGTTTAGAAATAGGATTAGATTAATACATTCAAGAAATAGTTTAATTTGGCTATAAAAAAGAGCTCCCTTAGTAAGAAGAAAGGTTCAATACAAAGAAAGGTTCAATACAGAGAAGCCAGAGCATGTGTGAAAGTTTTTTGGTTTTGTTTTTTTTTCTGAATGAAATATAACATTTTGCATATTACATTTTTAATTGTAAGAAGAAACTAAAATGTGCTGTCAAGTTTAAACAGATGTCTCTGATATCTGTTAAGTCTGGATATTACAGAGGGGGTTTTTTGGTCAAAGTTTTCTCAGTAAAATAAAATGTTTTGAAAGTAATTACTACCCACTACTTTCACGTTTAAATGAACTTTGTTTCCCCCGAATAGCTACTTCATCAAATAGCTTGGCAAGAAAGCTGTTTCCACCTCCCCTCTCAGTTCTGTTTTAAAAGAATCAGTCTCGAGCCTGGAAAGGATTTGGGACAATGCTACTAACCACTGGTATTCATCCTTTTCAGTCCAGACTCCAACACCTCTGTTGAAAAGAGATTTAGCATGACTACTCCAGAAGTGAACATCTTTTTAGCATACTGACTGTTTTAACTCAACAGAGAAAGTATCATTCTTCATATGAATTATATAGGGAAACTGTAACACCCTAAAACCACCCTAAAATTGACATATCAATGCTTCCTGTTACCAGGGTGGCTCTAGTGCAACGCATGACCTTTTTCTCACCCTACACGTTCAGTTCTTTCATGTTTAGTTTTATCTGTTACAAGCAAGCAGTGCTTTGTTTAGATTTTCTGACCTTTGAGGAGGATTAAATGTTTTGCCTTAGTCTGTTCTGTTGTCAGATTAAATAGTTTGAAGTAAATGGAGAGAGAGAGATGATTATACCTGAAGCTCTACTGAGCACATAGGAGTGGTTATTCTGAGAGGATACTGAGTCTCCCAGTCAAGTCTCACCTAGGTGTTTTGTTTTTTTTTTTTCTTTTTTTTTTCCCCCTATAGTCTTAGTCTACAAAACAGCACAAATGCACTGTCCCAGGAAAAGCTTAAAGATGGATTAAGAGGGATCTCTAAGTTTCTGTATGGTTCAACTGGACAACTTTTTCATAGCTTCTTCCAGAGCTGAATTACACAACCCTCAGCACTGCTTTATCTGCAGTGTCAAGAATAGCACAGAGCCAAACCGAATCTGCCATCTTCTCCCTCTCCTTCCCTCCCTTGGGTATCCTGAACAAATAGGTAAAAGAAAATCTGATTTCAAAAGTGAATGTTATCTCTGTGTTCTTTAAACCTGAGACTCCTCTGTGCGTGTGCTGAACTTTTGATGCTCAGAGAATTTTACCAGTGAAAATGCCTAAAGGTGCATTTTTAGTAGATTTCAGATGTAGACCAACGTCTAAATTATTCTCTAAATCTCACTAACAGTATTTAAATGGCTTTTTGGAAGTGGATGTCTGGCTTCAGTTCTAAGTGGCTGAAGGTATACCCACCAGGTAAGGAAACACAGCTTTTCTTAGGAAAACAATTGATGAAATGATTGTGTAGAGTGAAGCTGAACTAGCTTTATAACTGTAAACTATCAGCTTTAGTCACAACAGATTTGCCTATCACTGCTTGTATTACTAGTGCACAGTCATGCAAAACTATAAAAGTTCAGGGGAAAAAGTTGTTTTTTTCAAGTATTTCAAGCAGTACTTTAAAAGATGCCTAATCCTTAAGTGATAGTATAGCATTGCTATTTGCAACAAAATATGACTTCTCTCTTTCTTTATCATAATCTAACATTTTGCCATCATTGTTCTGAGATTTTGGTTTGTAGTGCATTTCAAAAAGGCAGCATTTCTGTATTCACTCATTATCCAGTATGTCCTACTTGGAAGTGCTTGTGTATTTCATCACCGGAAAAAAAGCTGCAAGTTTATATGTTCTATGGAATTTTTTAGCACCAAGAAGTCAAAATATTTATCATCCAACTTGAATTTCTATGAAGAATACAACTGGAATATTTTGTTCATCACAGTGCATTTAATTCCAATAGATCTTAAATCACTCTCAAAACTTAAGAGATTTACTATTGCAATATACTTCCTCCAGAGAAGAATGCAATCTGTTTGTCAGAAATCAAGACCCAAATGTATCCAACTGTTACTGAATTGACTAAAGATCTTTTTAATTTTTTGGTGGTTACTCCATAAGGTATCTGGGTAAATGAGAACAGTTACTGCAATTATTAGATAGAGGTGTTCATAACTGAGTGCTACATGATCTCCTGTATCTATAGGTGGTTTCAGAAATCAGAGAGATGTCTCCCTGATGTACAGGTGTCTCATTGTTAGAGTCAAGCAAGAGAAATACCTGAGCTATGCTTTTTAAAACCTCTCCAAAATGCATTAAGGAAAACTGTGTTTTAATGGAAGTTCTGTTTCGGATAACACATGTTGGATGTCACATGCAGGCATCAGCAAAAATTAACTGGTGTTTCTAAAGGCAGTGCAAAACTTACCAACATAGAAAGTATTGTATTCAAAATCAAGGAATTATAGATTTGGAACATAGTATGTCACATAAAGATGAATGGAAACATATGATACCCTGGAGAGCAAAAATCAGTATCTGACAATGGTACCATAGAAAAAATGGTCTCTATCCATAATGTTACATGTGTATTTCATACCATGTACGTACACATATACTTGTTCATCTGATAACTTGATGTGCCTAATTCAAATGGCTATAAGAAGTTACAAGCACCGCCAAAGGGAAGACAGAAAAGTGTGAGTAGAAATAAGGAGTTCTTTAGGCATGAAATGAAAATGGGTGAAATGCCCATAAGTTTTCCAAGTTAGTCATGTTGCTCTCATCCTAGGCAAAATAACACAAAATATTCAGACGAAATAATGTTTATAAACAGTTAAATGAAATTATATAGTTTGTTCCAGAAATGTATTTTATTAAATGAAAACTCTCCAAAATTTTATTAAATTAAATCATAGAGACATTCTATGATTCTATAAATAGAAAATCAGTCACCTCAAAATGAATTTTACTGCATTTTTGTAATTTCTGTATCTGGCTGGTAACGCAACTTGGGGAACCTACTATATTGCCACTTATGCAGGCAAAAAGAGGATGATTTAAAAAACTTAAACAATACATATGTAAAACACTTATTAAAAGGACTGTAAATTTCCCTTCCTAGAGGCCAACAAATATTTTAACAAAAAGAAAGAATCCATACTAACAAATAGCTAGGGTGAGGGGTATGGCAGGAATCTGTGCTAGGCCTTGTAAGACTCAACATTTTCATCAGTGACGGGGAAATTAATATTAATTTGCATGTAAGTCACATTGCAGTTAAATCTGTAAATGATGCCAAGGTTGATGAAATGGTAAGAATTAGAGTTAATGGTCTCATATCCCTGAAACATGTAAACCCACTGAAACAAAATACTTTTTATATGCAGCCAGAAAGACTGCAGGCTGTGACTTTGGAATGGCAGACAGTAGGTGCATCCATGTAATCAATTTATTCACGTGCAGAGTCACCTTTACATGAATCTCCTGTGCGTGTGCTTTGGTTCACACTGGCCTGTGCTCTTTGCCAACGCGGAGAGCGCCAACGTGTAAGTGAAAATAGTGCAACCCTCTAACTAGGTACGTGCCTGATCCTGAACTCCCGCAGTGATACCTTGCAGAAAGGGATGATGCCATCCTAAGGTGTTTCATCGGGGTAGTAGCGAGTAGAAATGGGGAGCTGAGTTTTTCTTCAGTATCCTTCCTCTTTACTAATTACATTAGTTGTAATTACATATTGTTCACTTCCATACTAACAGTGTCAGAGAGTCAAGTACTCTTAACACTGGACTCGCTCCTGCCAACCAAATTTTTGAAAGGCTGTTAAAAAATTGGAGAAGGTTTTGGAAAAGATCTATGAATTATTCAGTGGGTAGTAGACATGTCTTAATGTGAGAGCTTTAGAAATCTCAAAAGATTTAGAGGTAACTTGATTATTCTGCACAGTACTTTCCAGGAGAGAAAACAGTGGATTCTGAAGGACACATAAATCTAATGTAATAAGAGCTAGAACCAAAACCAAGCATATGTTTGCTTTTCCTGCCACAAAGCTGTGCAGAGGTCCCTGAAAACCCAGTCTCCTTTGCGGCAGAGGGTATTCATGACCTATGTTGTCCAGCTATATTAATGAATGACTGCTGTGGAATAATTAGCATAACCTATGTTGTCTCTGAACAAGCTGGTTGGGATTCTGGAGGAGATGTAGTCTACCCAGGAAAGGTGCCCTTTGTCTTGGCATAGATCGGGTAAACTGCTGTGCTAATCTACCTTTTGAAAGCTAGGCAGAAATGATAAGGTATTTTAGGTTAATAAAGAAGTCATATCGAAAATACTGTTAAAATAACAAAGACACCTGCTCTGTTGCTGACTAGCATTCTTTTCTGTTCTCTGGCAAATCATTGAACCATTATAACTTCTTTCTTATCTATGAAATGAAAAAAAAAATTTGCCTTTCTCTAAAGAATATTTGTATGTATTTATTATTTTTAATATCTTGAAAAGCAGCATAATAAAATATTGCAATTAATTAAAAGATTCCTTTCCTCAGATATTAACATTTGTGTTAGTTTCCTTGATCAGTGTTTTTATTTGATTGTCCTGTTGCATGGTATATATTAAGATGAATTCTCAGTCTCTGAAGTTATAATAGTGTGAAGAATAGAACCTTTTCCATTTATTTGACAAACCTGATGACTTTATAAAACTGATTTAGAGAACTGTTAAGAGGCATTACCACTATATCTCACACTCCAGCGATATTTACATTAGAGTGAATTTTTATTTGATGTGTGCCTTTATTGGCTAACATTTGGTCCAGTTCAGCTTGGGAAAACGGACTTACATTAGACTGGTAAATACTACTGGAACTTAATGACAGTTGTTGCTTCAGTGGTTTTCCAAGATTAAAAAATTGTCACATGGTAATATAGCCTATAGAAATGATTACTCTGCTGAAAATGAAAACATTGTGTATTTAAATAAGCAGTAATGAATTTTAAACAAATTCTTTTATGAACAAGTTGGATACAACAATTTGATGAGTGGCATGTGCTGTAATATATATGTTTCAGTTATGACCTTTGATTTTGTTAGTTTGTATTCTTAATGAGCTTTTGTTCCTGAAGTTCAACAGCAATTAGAGAAATTACAATTAAAGACCTTAATAGAAAAGTTAAAAAATATAATTTGAGAGTATTTTTCCTATTACCTCTGTAAATGAACACATGAAGAAATGTCTCCATGTGCTGAAATACCTTGATAAGTTAAAACAAAATTAAAACAAAGCAAAACAAACAAAAACCCTCAATCTTTGATTTAGTTATAAACTATATGTATAGCAAAACAGAACAAATACATTCTTCCAGAATTTTGTTTTTTTCCAGAGTTTTTTGATTAAGGATTTTTAGTTTGTTGTTGGATTGTTGGGGTTTTTTTGGAGGGAGGAGGATATGGAAAGGAATGAGGGCAGGAAGAAAAGTTTGTATGTATCTAGTTCTTAGATTTCTTTTTAAAATGGATATCTTTAAAAGGATATTTATTTTAGATTATAATGTTTAAGAACACTTGATTTACTTAATTAAAAGCTACCCAATGCATATTAAAGTAGCCACAAGAGCAAATATAGGAATAATTTAATGACAGTAATTCACTATCTGGTGAACAAAGGGAATTTAAACAGTTCATTCTCCTTTCAGAGAAGGAAAATTTAGTTAGGCAATTTACCTGGTATTCTGACTCTGAGACAGGCAGATTTTTTTATCCTAGTTCATTTCTTTAGGTTAGGTAGGAACCTGTTACCAATATTTTAAATGTCTGTCCTTATGAGAAGGTTACAGCCTGTGGGAGCTTCTTGATTTCTTTCCTGCACCCTTCTGCTCTTGCACTCCCAAAGTCATAAAATCCCTTCTGAGGCATTTCTCTGGGAACTATTTGGTGGGATTTGAAAAAAGGAAAAATGAGAAGGTGATCACAAGGATAATAGTTCAAAAAGAAGAGAAATTGATTAAAGAGAGATCTCTTATTGCAGTAAAGGAGAAATGTCTACTTTTAATTGTTAACTATTATTACTTAATAAGTCAGACAAAAATCAAGCTACTTAGAAAGCATCCAACTGTGGACATCAGAGCTTAAACAAAGACTCCTTTGCTTTGTTCTTTTGACTTGGGAACGTGCCATCTCTATTCTTGCTTCCTTTATTACTCACGTTTAACTTTTGCATCAGAGAAATAAAAAATAGGGGGTTCTTTAGTCTGCCCTTTTTCAGAAGCAGTTGTCCCTTTGACCATCTCTTTACAGCTGTTACATGCAGACACACACACCCTGGTAGGTTGTGTGCTGTGCTTCTATGCTTCACGAACCCCGAGAAACTAAAAGTCATTAAAACTTTGCTAAAACAACCTTCCTACCTAGTGCCTGTATGGTGGTTTTGTTATTAAAAACGATTAAAAAATAACGGGAATTTTGAATATCTAGAAGGTTGCACTTAAAACCCAATGAAACCTCACCTCATTACTAAGTCTAATAATGTTAGATGCAATTTAGCATGAATATTATTCAAAAGCTGCTATAGTAGATATTTGCAGGTAGGGTCTACATTCTTATTAATGCTAAACAGTTGTCATTGCTTTATACTATATATTGTCATTAAGTATCTAATAATTTTACAGACTTCTATTTCAGCCAGCAAGATTTCATTCTTCAGGTGCCCCCCGTGGGACCTTAGGTGCATGTAGGAAACCAGAACATTTGCAGCAAGCCTTCCATAGCGCTGCAGGAGTCCCGTTTTGTTCTTGCTGCAATTAGCCACCTTCAGGTGGAAATGAAAAACTCATTAAATCCTTTATTACTTGTACCTATTAGAGAGGATATTTACAGTGCTGTGGTTCAGAACTTGTCACTTTTGAATATCTATGGATTCTGCAGAAAGCCATGTTTTGCTGTTCTCCCTCTGCCCGCTTCTTCCCTCCGTTTCTGCTTCATTCCCTAAAGCACGTCAATCATTAAGACCAATCTTGCTCTTGGAAGGTTTATGTCACTGCTGGATCCTTACAAATGAACTGTTAATGTGTGCGTACCGGGATCCTCCATTCCCCCCCAAGTAGGCACTTCATCCCCGAAGCTTAGCCTTCCACCACTCTGACGCACGCCGTTGGCAACCTCATGGCTTGGAAAAGTGGTTTTTTCCTTTTGAAGATTGTGTACACACTACGTGGCCCATCTATCAATGACTTTCTGGTTATTAATTGCTCATAAATGTTCATGAATTTGTGTCACTCTGATGAACCTCTTAACTTGCATACAAGCTATTAATTATTCATTTGTAAGTAATTATGCTGATGATTTTTGCATCCTCTGTAGCTGCTCATTATGTAAACTAACCATGTTAACAGTCCCTATAACTGATTCAGACTTGAGATACGGCTCTCCCTGACAGCAGTTAAAGACTGTCAGATCAAAGATTTTTATAACAAAGTAAAAATTAGTTACTGATAGATATTAGTTATTGCCTTTGTAACAGGCAAAATGAAAATCTTTGTTCATAAACATACCTACAAATATCATACTTTACTCATTTTCTTAAACACCCATAATGATTGCCTTAGTTATAAAAAGGAAATGTGAAGTATTAAATACTTTAAATGGATTTTTTTTTTTTCTGAAGAAAAATACATACAAAATATTTTCAAGCACTATGGAAATCTAAGAGTCTTTTTTTCTTCTTTTGCTCTTTTGGGTTTTTTTGTTTGTTTTTTTTTTTTGTATTTTTTTGGGGTGCGGCGGGGGTTGGGGTGGAAGGGAGGCCAGAGAGACTTACTTTACTGCTACTTAAATTCTGTCACTCTTGATTTGCATTTGTGTTCCTGGGTTTCTATTCATACTGTGCAGTTGGGGACTGACATGGAAGTATAAGCAAAAAAAAAGAAAAAAAATCCTGAGAGTCTTGGGTCTAAATCTCCTAAAGATCCCAAATCCTTTGCATCTTGGCACTTCACAGCGCTGAAGTCAGGGATGTCTGCTAGGTTAAGGCTTCCATGACTTCAGAACAGCCTTCCAGGGGCAGCCCACAAAATACGGGAAAATAAAATGACAACTTGTTCACTTCTCCTTTTTCTCGCTAAGAATTGTCAGATGTCCTTTTGCTTAATCAACATATGAAAGAAAAGCAAGAAACACTTCATCAATTCACCTGTCTTCTTTTTGTGCATACTAGGTACCAGAGCTTTTTGCCATTTCACGTGTAGCCTTTACGGAAGGACTGGTGTGGTGTTAGACGGGTAAGTCTTCACTGTTCTGCACTGACATAATCCTCTTCTAATTTGCAGTACAGGTCCTTTAGGTAGCTTGCAGTGTGCTTAAAGCCTTTCATTGACATACAGAGGAATTTAGTTTAAATTATGTAACGTGTCCACTTTCCATTATCTCCATTTTCTTTCTTTGGAAAAGAGACTTATTAATTTGACAATATGTTATTTTATTTAATGACAGAAATGCTTTTGAATATACTCAAGTTACCATAGGAATGATGAATATTTGCTAATAACTATTGTAGCATTGTCTATCATTTCTAGATTAGTAAAAGCTTTAGATAATTTCTGGTTTATATGAATAGATACACGCTCAGGGTAACTACCAAGCTGGTGTAATACTTGAGCTACAAAGATCACTAAAAATGTAGGAAATTATTTTTAAAATTGCTATTTTTTTAGCAGTGAGGATGACAAGTACACTTTAAGGATTTAAAGCTCACATAGGTACTTTCAGAGAGCAATCAATAGCGCAGATTTAGCAGGCTTATTACCAGCCAACACAGTACACCTATCAAAGTGCTCTTCCTTTCAAATTAGGTGTACCAGTCTTATTAGTGACATGTATTAACCACCTTCATTTGGGATTTTGCATCAGATGTGTAACTGTAATATGGTTAGTTTATAGAATGAGCAACAGTACAAGAAGCAAAATCTTCAGTATAATTAATTAGAAATGAATAATTAATGACTTATACATATACTAACAAGTTCATCCAGCTGACATATACTATAAGTGCAGGAACATTTTAGAAATTAGTAGCCAAAGTGATATGAGTACATGATAGTTTAATGCTATTTTTATACTTTCTGATCAAAATCCAGCTGCCTACGTTGGACTTCAAGCTCTAGTGAACCGAGTGGGAGCTTTGCCTGTGGCTAGTAAACCACCAAAGGTAGAGTTGGCCCCAACCTATACTGCAAGTTTCTCGTGGGAATCCATAAATGCTCATAATTTGTAATCTGAAGTGCATCTGTTGTTACACTCTGATACAATAGCACTACAAGCACAAAGTTTTGCTTTGTTTTGTGTATTATACATCGCACACTGATGTTCAAATTTCAGAAAATATCTGTATGTGAATAATAACCTTTCTGATGAACAGGTATGAGAAGATACCTATATTTTAAGATCACATGAAAGATATTAGTTCTTTGTATTTTCACTTACTCAATTTCATATATATTTGGGATCAGGGGGCTGATTT
>KL276461.1:5538-19782 GCA_000699545.1 Podiceps cristatus | reverse complement strand
CTCTTCTGGCCATGCCCCTCCCAGGTGTTTGAACCTGCATGTTTTCAAAGCTTGGGAAACTGTAAAACCTTGATCGTTTGGCAGCAGCGAACAACAGCAGCGTGCTGTCACCTTGTTTCACATACCAACTCCAAAACACAGGAGCTGCTGCAGACAAAAACTAGCTCCGTCCTGGCTGAAACCAGGACAGACCCCGCTCCACCTTCACCAGCAGACAGGAGTAAGGGTAGACATATCCACCAGGTGATAATTCATTTGCTGCCAGTTTTTAATTTGTTGCACGTATCTGGGGACAGATACTTACTACTGAAGAAATAAAGATGGCAATAATCTTCACTCACTATTTCAACCTCTTGGTAGGTCTAACTCTACAAGTATTTGACATTTGGCACCTTGCAGCTGACCTAGTCTAGGGTCAATACCATCCATCATTATTTCCCATCTATGTGGGCTAGATTCAGATGAGAGGTTTTTGGTTTGGTTTGTTTTCTTAATTTTTACTTTGACTTGTACTTATTAGAAGATGAACTAAACCTTCAGTGCTGTCTCCAGCGCAGTCCACTTCCACTGGAGGTGTTGGCTTAACAAGGAAAGTATAAACCACAAGATTTTTAAAGTACCCTTTGCACAAGGTTGCATGTGAAAAACTCTGATTTCATATTAATTGAAAGAAGAAGGAACATGAAAGCCTGAGGTGTTAGAATGGAAGGATGTTTATTTCAAGCTTTTCTAAAAGGCTTGGGTTCAGGATGATATGAAGGTTCAGCTTAAGGCCAGATATGAAAACCTTTGGTCAGTTCCAAATAATTCATTTAGACAACTTGAGATGGCTTCTAGTACGCTTAACACAAATCCATCTGCGTTTTAGCTAGCTAGTAATGTAATGCTGAGACAGGGGCTGCAGATGTCTAGGTATTTGGGGAACAGGACTAATATTTGTGAAGATTACCAGAGAGGGTGCATTTAACTTAAATGCTTCTGCTTTGACATACTGAATGTCCCTGTCTCGATGAAGTAAAACTGGGCACTCTGCTAGATGGTCAGTGTCTTGAAGTGCCTGAAACGTAGCTTAGGTCCCTCTGCAAGGTGGCTGGATACAAGAAGTGAGCTTCAAAAGTATTGAAAATTTAGCTTTATGTTGTAAAGAAACCTCAGACATCCTGTTCAGCTTTTAACAGAGTTCTGGTCGACTATCCTGGTCAGGCTACAAATCTTGCTACATGTCAGTACTATTTATCTGGGAATGGAAAGCAACTATGGCTACTGTGGTCAATGGAGATGAAGTTACCGTGCTTTTTAGTGCAATGATGGATGTCTTCAGAAGCTGGTGTTATGGTGGGGTGGGTTTTCTTCTGGTGACGGCTCTTTCCATCAGGAAAGAGGCTTGAAACTATGAATATGTTTTGATAGTTATCTAAAGTTGGATAGTGTAACCAAAAAGTGATTGATTTGTTGTATAACTTTTTGTAACCAAGGTGAGGTAATCAAGTAACCGTGGCACTGAACAATGCTGCTGCATTCCTTGTACGGTCCTATCCAACTGGGCAATAGGTCTAGTAGGTCGTTCTGGACAGGTGAATTACATTACATAAGGTTGGTGACATTGCTCATGCCAGTAAGGAAAGGGTCATGTTAAGGACCACCAAGTACGACCACCAACAAACCCCAGAGGACCCCTAAAGACCACTGACTCAAATCAATGGGCATGTGGGAGAAGGCAGGAAGGATGTAAATTAGTTCCTGGAACTCTTTAACATAAGTCTAACTTTTCCAGAAAAATGTATGAATATGTAGATTATAGTAAATAAATATTGTGCTTGTTATCTCAACGGTATGCGTGCTAGGTGGGGTGATCCCCTGTGCACCCGGCGCTGCAATGAAGAATACCTGCCTTTTAGCACTGCACTGGTGTTACGAGGTTTATTCCCGGTTTTGGAGACAATAGGGTGAATAGTGTTTCTGGTGCTTGAGTCATTTATATAAATGGCTAATCCAGGTTCTCACACTGTTAGCCTTAATAATTTGACAGGAAAAGCACAGACCATGTCTTTCTTGAGAGCTTTGCCTGCACAACAGGCAAAATTTGATCATTTGGGCCAGTCTTATTTATTATAAAGCATGAACAAATGCTTGTGTACTATTGATGATAGGGAGAAAGAAAAGCTATTTCAAACAAAACTTAAAAAGACCCATCATTAAAGAAAACCAAATCCTTTCCTATTTCTTTACCCACTTTGTTTTGACATTTTTCACCTGAATCTTCCAAGTGTGCTCTATCAAGATAAAAAAAAAGGTCTTCTCGATAAGAGGAAGAAATAGCATCTTGTCTTTCCAGTATTTGGTTCGAGTGCCCCAGATGAGCAGCACTAGTCACAAGCCATTAGAAAAGCCAGCCTGAACTGCTCTGTAGCTGCAACTGAGCAGGAGCTGAGCACTCGAGGCAGAATCACGCAGTGCAAAGCACAGCACTTCTGGCAAAAGCAAAATAAATCCCCTAGTCCCTAGTAAATATTGTTTGCATATATAGTTCACCATGGCTAGCTACCAGGAGGAATAAAACATGTGGAAGACAGTGCTTTTAGCTGAGGGTACACAGCTTGACTTGGATAATAAAGGATGATGGTACAGGATCTGGAGCAATAAACACCATATTTTAATGAATAATTTTTTGAAGTAACAGAACACAGAGTCATTATAAGGGTTATCGGTTTCCATCAGCAATCTGTTGTGTTTCTGACAGTAACCTCAGCCTGGATTCATTTACATTATCTTTATGCTAAGAACTTTTAGAGGGGTTGCTGTGGCTTGTGATTCCAACACACCTTCAAAGTGGGTACTTGTTAGTGCCTTCACACCTGAAGTGTGGAAGGTGAAAAAGGAGAAGTCAATATATGGGAGGGCACAGCCGGATCTTGTTTCTCTTAGCCCTCTGTGGGTGGTTGGGAGATGTATTAGCCTAGACAGAGTGGAAGTGAGGGGTTCTCCAGAGGCTCCCTGTGATCCATGGATACTTTATCCATGGTCTGAGGCTCCTACCCAACTGAGAAAGTCAGAAAGTTTGGTGGAAGCTTATTGTAATATGGTGAGTAGTTTTTGCTTTTTCTTTGGGTGAATTCAGAGGTTTTTAACATTTTTATTCAAGTTTACCTTTGTGAGATTTGTTTTGGGATCTATGCCTGTTACTAAAAGGCTTACTATTCTGTCCAGTTATTATAGAAAGTCTGTCTGGCTTCTTGAGATGGTGTCTCAGTTCTTTACAGTTACTAAGCTTTACAATGTGGTGTGAAGTGGGCATATACTGTCTTTTTCCAGCTTTGGTCAGAAACTTTTGTTGTTGACTCAAGAAGGGGAAGGTTTGAAATGCAGGAATTCAATGTTATCAATAACTTCTTTCTCCTTAGTGTGTAGGTCTGCTTTTCCTGCAAGATTGTCAGTTTGGGGAGAGGGAAGAGAAGAGATGCTGTTGTAATCAAATGTCAAGTCTCAGAATGGGTCCTGACCTCTTTCAAGGACAGAGGATTGTGTCTCTGTCCAAGGGGAGGGCCAGATTTTTCCTGTCACCTTTGTGCAAGTTGTCTTTAACATCAGGCTGAGCTGTCGTGCATGGAGTGGAAAGAGAGGGAAGATGCTCTTTGCCTTAAACTCATCCTCGGGGCAAGGTGAACAGTTAAAGATGGCATGAGTTTAATGTTCCCTGCACACTTGATCCTTGCAAGTTGAAACAGAGTGAATGTGTGGGGTGAAGACACAGCAGAAGACTGAAGAAAGTCTTTTGCTCAGCCCAGCGTGACTGGTGGGCAAAATACAAAACCAGGTCTGTTTGCAGAGTGGGAACTTCGTTATTTTACACTTTTCTTGGGGCTTACACAAACTGAAAACCCCTGGGACTGAACATTAAGAGGGTAGTAGGGGAAAAGCTTTCCCCTCTGACCCTTGACACTTGAGGAGGTGGTGGGCAGGGTAAGGGGACAAGTGAGGGGTGCAATTGCTTTTTGTTATTGAAGGGCAATCTATTCTCTTGCTCCTTCCAGACCTGATAGTTCTCAATTCATTCCGAGCCCAGAGATAATAGAGAGCTTTCACATGCAAATATGTCAATTTATTTCTACAATAGCAAACCACTGAGGGCTGAAAGAGAAGCCACTGTAATGCTGACAGTCACATTGTTCCAAAACTACTCTACTCCTCAAATTCAGGAGAGGAAGTCTAATCAAAGGCCATTCAAGTCTCAAAACCACAGGACTTGCCTTCCTCATCTTCTCGATGCTTCTCATCTTTCTCAAATCTTCCTTTGTAGCAAAATTACTGACATGCTCGCCTGCTCAGCTCTACCTGACCCATATTACACCAAACTGTCTGGTGGAGCTGAAGGTGTTTCTTCCAATGGCCTGAGAAATGCCTTTAACCCCTTCACTCTGTGGTGTTTTGGGAGAAAAGAGAAATGGAGGGCAGGGGCATGCATTTATCTATGTGGCTTCCTTGTGTTTCTGGCCGTAGGGAGGTACAGGTTAAGAAGGCTCCAGAACTGTGAATGCTTTACTTTGAGATGTGTTATTTCTGAAATGCAACTGTTTTCCCCACTCGTATGTAAATAGAAATGGATGAATGTACTAAAGTCTCCTTCACAAATAGGCTATGATAATAAAATGTCTGGATCCTTTCCTGACAATAAAGCTGCTCTCTAATGGGCTTGCAAATGTAAGTTAGGTAACTAAAGGACCTGTTTTACACCACTCAGTTTGACACCCTTAGGTAAAATGAGATGAAATGATGAGCTTTCACTACATGATGAAAAATTAAGTCTTGCTCAATTCTGGAAACAGGCTGGAAGTGTGTTTGTGGCACCCAAGCTAGATACTGCTGCCTGCTAGTGTAGAAGTGTTTCTAGGTCCAAAGCTACTTGCACCAAGTCAGTGGAGAGGATCTGTGCTCAATACTTTTGTGTCAGTGATTAGCAGGGCTATGTCCATCCTATTGCCCCCCAAGGATGAACTGCTCAGGAAGGGACAAGAATGAGGAAAACAAAGAGGAGCTGCTGAAGACCCTCCTCTCTCTGGTGCTGCAATGCTACCCCTAAAGCAGACAGTTCTTAATGCTCTTGAAGGGATTTATCTATGTGTCTCAAGGAGCTTTGCACATGTATGGAAACCTTTTACTCATTGTAAACTTTGGAATTAAAGAAGACACAAGGAAGAATATGGTCTTTACTGTGGCTCTGAAGCTACATAAATGCACTTGAACTAACCTAGACAGTATTAAGCAAAATACAATGCCAGTCTTAGTTTCCTAAAACACAGGTAATCCCTGTTGCTCGAGGATTTCATAGCATTGCCTGCGGCAATCTATGCGGCATCTGCCCCTGCCTTGAGTGTGTCTTTGTGGATGCACCTGAAAGCTGAGGTCAGCAGCCGGGTCCCTCGGGGAGGTTTGGTTAACATGCCACAACAAACACACAAGAGGACCTCCATGGATTTCAGCTGCGGCCTTTCCTTAATGCATTTAAAAGCAAATACAAAGCTTTCAAAGCCTTGAGCTAAGCCCTCTGGGACTTTTTTCTCAACAGCTGTGATATGTCAGCATACAAACCTCTCAGATCCGAGCATCCCTCTGGGGTGTGTGCACTGCAGAATTGTAGAAAGGGACAAAAGTACCTTTCCTTCCTCCTAGTCATCCTTTCCAGAGTCCAAGTAGCTATAGAAACCAGGAAGCTGGTTATGTCAGATCTTGGCGAGCAGGAGTATGACTCATGATTTTTAAAAAAAAAAAGGCAGCTGGTGAACAAGGATGAATTCCAACAGTGGGCAAAAAATCTAACCTTTTTCCTACAGGAATAGCCTTATTGTCATCAGTGCATGTCCTGTTTCCTCCTACCTGTAGGGATTTTTCTGTGAGAGAGGAAATGATTGAAATCAAAGTGATTTAGGTAGTGTCCTAGTGACCAGCCCTAACAATTTCTGATCATCTATGATATGGTTCTGTTTTCCTTTATTACATATGTTTATTTGCAAGTTTTGTTATACTAAAAGTTGAGTTGAATGGTCTTTTTTTAATGTGTATTACAGTGTATCTATTATTCATAGATAGGAAAACTCCAGTACAGCAAGTAGTTGGTACTGTTCCTCATCAAAGTAAGTCCTATTTCTGAACAGTCTAAAATCCCTTTAAGTCAACCTTTCAAATCTAGACTTTCTGTCAATTTTACTCCTCTTGGTTTGGGATCTGCAAAATGTCTGTAGATTGTTAAGACCTATAAGGGAACCCATAGTTGTTTGCTTATGTTAGATTCAGGCAAACTTACCTGAGTGTTTGACAATGTTCTTTACTTCTGGAGGATTTCTTCTGTGATAGTTGGTGTTGATTGTGGAATTTATACAAACTCATTTTTTAAATTAAAAAGTAGGTTACTTAAAAAAAAAAATCAATTTAGTGCCAGTTAATTACCAGGAAATGGAGAAACATGTGCTTCCTGCCACACTTAATTAGTCTACTGGCTCTTTCCTAGCCTATATTCTAATTATATGGAGACAGTGCCTGCCATGAAGCATTAGCATCCAGCCACCAAGGTGTATATGTAATTCCATAGATTTCATCTGCTGGGCCAGCTGTCAGAAACAAAGATGGTGAAGAGACATTAAATCATCTTGACCCATCCTCCTGGTTGGCAGTGATTTTCTTGCCTTTAAGGATTCTGTCCAGCCTGTGCTTAACTGATTTGGAAAGAGCCTTTCACTGTTTCTGAGGAGACATGTGCTTCTTAATTTGTGGGCTATGACCTTGCAGATACACAATTCATGGGCAGTTAAGCAGCACTGAAAATGCTGTAATAATCCTAGAGCAAAGACAATAAAATATCTACTGTAGTACTTGGGAGAGGCAAAACTTTCCATGTATGTGAGATGAAATGTGGTAGCGTGTATTTCAACCAGACATTGCTGATGTGTTTGATATATTTTTATTCTTTGTGAGCTAAATGTAATACATCAGGAAAAAAAAAATCTTTATTTTGAGAAGGATGGTAAATATAGCTATGGAGAACGTTCTGGAGACTATGCTACTACCTTTGCTTTTGTTTGGCTGGTGTCCCATTCACCTGCACAATTTGCTCCCTACTGTGCAAAGATACTAGTTGCTGAGACTGATTGGACCCTGGAGCCCGAAGACCTCGGCTGGGTAGATGTGCCCTGAGGGACCACTGGACAGAGGAGCCTCCTGGAGCTCTCTTTGGAGAGGTGAGGCTCACAGCTTTCAGCCCCTCTTCAAAGCAATCTCTGTTTGCTGCCCACTTCTCTTTACCTTCCTTCTTGATCTGCAATCGGGTTACACTGAGTACCTCTGTGGGTCAATATTTTAAACATTCAACATCTAGGCAGCCAGTCAGTCAATTTGTCTATTAAAATTGTATACTTTAAAGGCCTTACAGAGGAACAAGGATCAATTTTTGAAGATAGTTACAAAAGTTGTACCAATGCCTTTCCCTTAGTGAAGTCTGTCTGCACTTCCTTGAGGAGGCTGGAAGCTGTGGACAGTGGGACCTAACCCTATGGGTGAGAGGATACCAGAGGCGAGTGTGTGGCCAGCCTGGAGGGACAGGCAGGGAGCATCAGTGATGGCAGCAGGGATTTGAAGCCTGGGAGATATGTATGAGGAATTTTCTAATTCTGTTTTTGTGATGTAGCTTTACGCTGATGGGTAAGGCTCAGAGGAAGAACACCACACAGGCTGAGTTAAACTGGGTGTAATTAGTGTACTCATTAGTTACATTTCATTCTGCCCCTGTGGCACATTAGTAGAAAGTTACTGTGAAGAACGGCAAAAGTGCGTTTTGTGCCCAGACAAGGCGGTGGGCTGTGGACGTGTGGTGCTTGTGAACTCCTTGAGGAATCCAGGTCCCCAAGCTTAGGCCAGCACTGGGCCTCTCAGTTACAAGTTTCACAAGTGAAAGAGCCAGGTACTGTAGAGGGAGGAAATATCAAGGGCAACAGCCTATGGCAGTGATTTAAGCTTCCAGAATGTCCTGACTGAGCAATGTGACAGCCATAAAAAGTCCTTTTAGCTTCCATTAAAGTAATCTAGCTGCGCAATACCTGAGACCATCATGAGAGGCTTAAGTGTTGATACTCTGCACAAAACTTAGGTTTCTGCACAAAACTTAGGTTCAGAAGTAATTACCAGATACAGGCTGTGTATTTGAAGAAATGGGATATGAAATGAGCTAAGAACATAAATTTTTTTATCAATGGAAGTAACCTTCTCTTGAGAGCAGTCTAACTCCAGATGCCGTGTCCTCCGTTGACAGACATCTTGCCAGAACTGTAGTTTTAATTCTTTAAATCAGTATTTCACCTGATCACTATAGTGAGTATCTTTAATTTGTCAGGGATCTCATAAAATGTTTGACAGGGAATTGTCTAGTATAGTTCCTAACAGACTATCTATTCAGGAGGTGAAAACTTTGGCCAGAGATGTAGAAAACTGGGTTTCTAAGAAGCCGCAAGCTTTTTTTCCCCTTTCCCTGACATATCAGTTATGGTACAAGTCATCAAAGTGTTTAATCATGTGAAGAATTCCAATCCAGTTCAGTAAAGCAGTTTTCTGAATGTGAGGTTTAGTTTTGATGCTTCCCTCTGTTTCTCAGTTGTGAAATGAGGGTAATAGAACTTATTTCCTGTGTCTTTCTCTGCTCTGTGAACTTATGGGTGTATGTCTGCTTCAGAGGGTCACTGAGCTTACAATACTTGTAGTTGTTATTCATTAAACTGCAAACTAGGGGGAAAACAACAGCAAAGGTTGGGCACCACAAGGATACTGTGCTCTCATGTCTCATTATTTCCTCTGTTTCTTAAAGATCTGACAGCTGGAGGCATGTGATTAAATGTGATTTCCTTTCATTCAAAAACAAATTTACAAATGAAAAGTAGTTGCTGCCCATGGCTATAGGAGGGGAAAATCTGAAGTTGGAGGCTGGTGGTGTGTTGGCTCAAGGAGTGGAAAGCAGAAGTGAAAACCAAATTAATTTTGATTTATTTTTAGGATCTCACAGTCCTTAAGTTAGTATTATGATTTCAAGGAAGGTAGAGAAGAGTCATGAGTGTTAGGGTCTGGAGGACTGATTATAATAAAAACAAAATTACACCCGGTTTAAGATCCCCAAAGTTAAATAAGGAAACTCAAAATTTTTTAAAATATAACTTTTGCTTCTTGATAGAGGTTGCGTTACGTTAGTTTTCTCCCCCTGCTCATTTCCCTTTTCAGTCGATCCTTACTTCTGGGACCTGACTGCAGGGCTCAGTAGCCATCATCTAAGATGGCATCATTATGTTAACCAGATAAACAAGCCAGTAGTGTTCTGGGAGGCAGAGGGGAATTACCTGTGTAAATACAAGACCCAATCGCTAACCTGTTTTTGCCAAAGCATGCACATTTTGTTCCACCTGGCAAACGGAGGGGTGTGGGGGGTGTGTGTGATGAAAAAAGCTTGCCTTGCTTCAAATGCCACTAGTTAGTAGAGCTACTGGCCATAATGGCAATCTGTCCTACCTGTACTTTTGGCAGCTGGTAGAGCATTTCAGTAAAGGAGGTGGAAGAAGGTTGAACTTTGTCTTCTGTTGCCTTTCACCTAGACTGAGTGACTGTGCATAAAACTTTATTTTAAAATGGATATTTAGGAAGACTTTGTTGTTGCATTGTTGCTACTTTGCTTTCTACCAGTTCAGAGCAACCCGCACTGTGGTTTATCACATGCCAGATACTTTCACTCTGGGTATGTCAGTTCCAAAGAAAAGCTGAAGTTGGTGCAATACACAAAAGCAGCCCTTATGGGCCACTTGTCAGTCCTCTGTGTATCAGAGAGAGCTTTTTGTCTTTGAGTGTTCTCATTGATGTCATATTTAACCTCTTGAATGTCTGTAATGAAGATCTTTTGGTCATTTATCTGGAGAATACAATCAGCTACTGTCTTAATTCTGACTGTTAAAAGCTTTTACCTGATGACTGAACTGATCTCTACCTTTCTTCACTTCTGGCTACTTCTTCCTCTGCTATCTTCTAAGGCCATGGATTAATTTCCTTCCTTAATCCATTTTATGGATTTACTTCCTAATCTTATTTCCCGTTGTCTTATTTTTAACTCCTTGACTTGTGCTTTGTGTGTCTTATGCTCTGGTTCTTATAACACTTCATGGTTTTCGTCTTTCTTTCCAGTCTCCACCTTTTTCCTAAATTTAGAAGAGATCAGAGGTGTTCAGGTCTGAAGGCTCAGTTGCATTGTGGCTGTATAGATTGGCATTTTCACCTCCCTGCTTTTCTGGGTGGTGTTCTTTGTGCATCTGAGAATAATCTAACAGTATACAGCAGTTAGCCCAAATCTGCTGTCAGCTGTGTCAAGAAAACGAAGATGAGGAGTGAATGAAAATAAAACCACTTGAAGCCTCTGGGGTTGCCTTTACTTTTATTCTGAAGATTTTTAAAAGAAGAAATAAAGCAGAGATCTCGAGGGTAGATCAGAAAGGCAGTTTTAAAACAGAAGGAAATAGAGACTTAGGGATGTGATGTTCTGTTAAAGGTCCCAGCAGTGGCTGGTGGTTTTCTTAGAGAAAGTTGGCTGCATGATGATAGTCAGATTTGACTAAAGCACTGATAGATTGAGCTGTTTTGTTCATAATATTTCTGAAGTACTTAAGGGAATTGTATCTAATATCTTTAGGCCTTCAGTGGTAATTCAAGTAGAGAGGCACAAAAGCCCTAAAATCAGTCAAATCTACTTAATACCACTGTGAGCTATGAATCTACGGAATATTTGTGTGTAATTGCAGTATAATGTGTCTGTTTAAACAATGTGATTATCTTTTAAGTTTTGACAGTGGGCCTGAGTCTGAATGGGTAGTCAAGTATCCCCATATTAAGGAAGCTGAAACTGGATGTCTCTGACTTTATGGGTCAGTATGAGTGACTGCATTTCTGTCAGTTAGAAGTGAAATAAAAGGTAGCTTGCATAGATCTGATTAGACAGGAGCAGGCCAGTCGTCATTACTTTGGGGATTACACCATTGTGGTGAAACAGAAGTCCTTTGAATCAGAAGAATTGCTCGGGTTTTTTGCTAACTTATCACCATACTTCATAGCAAAAAGCTGATATGCAAATACCCTGTGGGATCTCAAGCAGAGTGCTGGGTAGGGGTGGTGGTGCTCTTTTGACATGAGCTGGATTTCTGATGTTGGAGGAGCAGAGGTTTAGCATACAGTCAGCTTCATCATGCTGACCCATCTGATTTTAAGCAGACAAGTTATTTCGACAGATATATCTATTTAGGAGGCCATCCTTTCCTGAATCTCCCAGGTTTTCTGTTACTGTTTCCCTAGTTCAGCTAATGGCAGCTCTCCTCAACTTCTTCCATGCGAGGTCAGGCAGGTTAAGCTACTCCTTATTTGCCTCTGGAGCAAACCTATGTGAATTCAATAGAACTGTCTAGCTGTGTGCACGGTAATGAATTCAATGTGCCTGGGAAACTTTGCAGGCACTGAGCTCCACTGACAGGGAACGACTTCCAGCCATGCTAACGTGCTTTTACACCCCTGTGTAGGCAGTGTGTGGAGACTGCATGTTGAGAGTGATCCCCTAGATACTCAAAGGGTTGAATCACTGACAACCCCTGAATAAGACTTTACTGTGATATTTGTATCTTTGTTCTCCTGTGTGCTAGTTATTTGCTGAGCAGAGTGGATGATAGGATATTTTGAAATGTAACTTCTTGTCTGACAAGATTAAGAAGACTGAATCAGCTCATTAGACCTCTTGAGTATACCACTGAAAACAAACTCAGGACATTTGTGCTCAGATAAGTACTAAAGAACTAATTTGAGCTAACGCCAAAAGACTGATAAGCTAATTCAATAAGCCTAAAGTTCAGCAGCAGGCAACATGAGGAAGACTATGGACAACCACCTGAGGATGAAAAGACCCTAACCCTAATTTTACAGCGCATGCTTGGACTATGTAACTGAATTCTGGGAACTCATCACCATAAGGATTCCCCTTCCAAGAAATCTAATGAATATGTATGATTTTTCTGTATATGAGCTGATCTGCTGTGCTGACCCGGTGGAGCACTCGTGGAGGAGCAATCCCCAGTGCTGCCCGGCGCTGTATTAAAGAATGCCTGCTTAATAACAAACTAGTTATTATTGAGTTTTTATACTAGGAACCATGCCCAGCTGCAACTAGCCTCCTGTTTGAGGATGTGTTAGAAAGCACGGGGGTTTGGATCTCTGAACTTTTGTTTCAGTACTGTACCAGCTGACAAAACTTGAGCTTCATATGTGAAAGCTACTTGTTGTGGGCCAGCAGTGTCTCACAGATTGCTAATGAATGATACATCTGCATTCTCATGCCTAGAAAGGTCAGCTGGATTGTGGAGTTTCTTGCTATAGATATCCTTAGGTGTTATAGGTGTGTTAAACTCTAAGGCTGTCATACAGGAAACAATTTCTGTTTAGTACAGCATTTAAACAAATGCTTACCCATGTTCACATGCTAAACTCCCACTAAATCCATGGACTTTGAATGACAGTTATTAATAATTCCTTGACCGTAACACAAAGTTCATTTAGTAATGATTCTCTCTATAGGATATGCACATCAAAATGGAATTAATTGAAGCAGGAGCTATTGGCACAGTTGTTCTCAGGCTTTTGGCCACTTGGAATCACTTTCAAACGAGGTTATTTGTCATTAAGGTCACCTCTTCTCTCACCCTTCCTTACCCCTCTTTACTTTTCCTTTCATCTCCTTCAGTGCTTAAGCTTTGGAACAGCCTGCCAGGACTAATTAGAAACATGTCAGCAAGTAATTTACCTGCCACCCAGAGCTCTTTCATGCTCTTTTGGAAGAGGCTCACTGGCCAGGAACAGCTGCTGCCAATCCAAGGATGCCACACTAATCAGATGTTGCTGTATGAAGGGGAAAACAGTGACTGTTGTAAATAAAACAGCATTAAAGATGAATGTTAGGACAATTATTCTGATCCCTGGGCACTTTTTGCATGTTGTTCTGCTGAGTTCTTCTATTTTTTGAAGATTTTAGAGATGGAAATTATATTTTAAGTCAGCCAGGTTATCCCTAGGGGCCAGATTAAGGTTGTTCCCTGTAATATTCTTAAATACTGCTTGCTCTTGTTTGGAGATATTCAGGCTCCCAAAGAGAACCGAAGCACAACTATATAGTTCAATAATAATTGTAGGAATTGCAATGCACAAAGTCTCATTCATGTGTTTATCTGCTTACATTGCTGGTGTCTTTGGATAGGGAGCCCGTCATGATGGTAAAATAAATAAAGCAAGCTGTCCTGTCTGTGATACGAATGATGAAGGACTTGTTCAATCTGCAGCTTCCCTGCTGAGTAGGAAGGCATGAGTCAGCTGATGACCAATTCAGCAGTTTTCTACAGAAAGGTTGTTTGCTGCTGGAAACTGTCACGATGTTAGTGGGTTCATTTCAGTGAAGTTTCCTGAACAAATGAATGCTTTGCTGGAACTGTCACTAGGGAGACATGAAAGATAAAAAATCAAATGCAAGTGGGGATGGGGGAAGGAAAAGAAGAAACAGCACAGCTGTGTGTAGAGATTGTTTCAAATTCTGTATTGGCTCATTGGTTTGATTCAGCCCCATATTTAAAAATAATTTTGAAGCTGTTTTCAAAGAAATCTGAAGCCCCTAGTTACTTGAAGTAACCCCGAAATAAAGACACAATGGTTCTAATTTTGCCTCCTAAAGTTTACCAAACAGGTATTTGTAGACATACCCAAACAGGCATGCATCAGACTGGACCAAGGATCTGTTACTGAAAAAGTCATAGAATCATAGAATCATAGAATGTTTTGGGTTGGAAGGGACCACTAGCGGTCATCTAGTCCAACCCCCCTGCAGTGAGCAGGGACACCACTACCAGTCAAGAAAACCCTCTAAGACTTGTTTGAGGTTTTAGAAGGTGGGCATCCTTTATTGCAGCGCTGGATGCATGGGGGATTGCTCCACCTGGCATGCACACCGTTGAGATAACAAGTACAACATTGATTTACTATAATTGTACATATTCATACAATTTCCTAGAAAAGGTGGTTTTATGCTAATAATGTCTCGTAACTAATTTCCATAGAATTGTCTGGGTTGGAAGGGACCCCAAGGATCATAGAGTTCCAACCCCCCTGCCACAGGCAGGGGCAACCACCACCACGCCCCGGCCCACACCA
>JMFS01086328.1:0-14514 GCA_000699545.1 Podiceps cristatus | reverse complement strand
GTTACTGTTTGGGGTTAAACCACGACACATATAATCATTTGGGCACATGAAACATGTAGCTCTTAAGGCGAGGTGTACCATAAAGGTGGAGATGACTAATTGCATAAAAGGTGGAGATACAGATTTACGCAAGTATTATTCTTTGATGTTTTAGAGGGATGCTGACTGTTTTCAAATTCAAAAAAAAGGCTGCACGTAAGTGTCATTACATCTTGGCAATAAACCCAAATTGTCTGTGTTTATGTGCATCAGAGGTAGGGTGGGTGGCTGTGTAGAAAAACCTGTGACAATTACTAAAGAAAGGCTCCAGAAGCTGGTATGCTGGTGCCATAAATAGAGCTGCTAGCAATTTCAGTATTGAGGTAGGCAATGTGTTCCACAATATGCACCTATCACCTTGTAAGAAATGCTAGATTATAATATTCCAAAGTTGAAGCAGTGGAAAAAATAGAATGCCAAAATATAGGGGGACATGAAGTTTCCTGACCTGTACAAAATGATGAGCCATTTTTTATTTGCAACATAAAAAAAAAAAAAAAAAGTAGGTAGTGTTATTGATGATGACTTACATCAGCTATGAATCTAATCCTCCATTTTAGCACTTTGCAGAAGTTCAGAAAACATTGATGATGATAAATACAGCTTTAGTTCAAAGACAATTGGTGAAACAAACTTTTACCCAAACTTTTAAGTATTATAGATTTGGAATGATTAAGTGTTTTTCTGTCATTATTTGCTGGCTTTTTCACACTTGTTTTCAGCTCATGGCTCATGTTGCAAATAAAAGCAGTTTTCTACCACAAGGAGATGAGTGCAGATTAGCAATAAACATTTGAAAATCTAAAGTAAATCATAATTTTAGAAAATCTAAAATGAATCAAAATCTTTAGAAGTTTAATGCAAAAATGGGGTCTGTGGAAAATTCAGATTTTTCTTCAGGAGATCCCATTCTCAGTGCTGCTTTACTTTCCCTTCTTTTTATATTTACTGAGCTCCACTTTATGGCACTCACCCAAGTTTACAATCAGAATAGCGACAGCATACAAATGAAAAAAGAAAACATCCAAAATCTCTGCCTTTTACAGTTAATGGTCCTGTACTGTCATCTCCATAACCCTCCAGGCTGGAAGGGACCTCTAAGGCCCATCTAGTCCAATCCCCCCTGCCATGAGCAGGGCCATTTGCAACTAGATCAGGTTGCTCAGAGCCACATCCAGCCTGGCCTTGAAAGTATCCAGGGATGGGGCTTTGCCTCTCAAATGAAGTTCCATTTTTCACTGCTAGTATAGTTGCATGGGCCTTGGTCTCCTCTCTACTTGAGAAATGAATCCCTTTCTTCCTCTGTGAAAGCTGGAAAACTTAGAGTATGGTTCAAAAACTAGAGCTACTGCTAAATAACAAACCACTGAATAACATGCCAGGAATAATGTACTTATGAAACAGCTTGCTATGACATTTCTTTGCATCCTCTGCAGATTTATGGGAGCTTCTATGTCCCTGCCATCTTTTGCATTCCTTCCTCATAACATTTTGAAAATATAAAAAACATTTTTAAGAGTTTTGCAAATTTACGTGATCTTTGAGGGTATAACCCTTTTAATTTTATCAGAAACTAGATTTACTTCCCAGCAGTGAAGATATCTCAGATTACTTTACAACACTAAATAATTGCAATCAGCTGTAAAGATGTTTAGCTAATTCCCACCCTTTCCTCTGAGACACTTGTACTCTTAAACACTTTGTTGATACCTAGACAGGCCACCAATCAGTTATTGTTCTTTCTGCAAAAGCTCCTTTTCAAAAACTGGCTTTCTCATTCTTTAGCCAGTGGGATGCCTTTTCTTTTTTCTAGATCCATGAAGCTCAGGGAAAAACAAAGGATCCAGTTCAGATTCTAAAAACTCTTTTTCTTGCAGCATTTCTCTCAAGACCTCACTGGAGAAGCAAGCCAATTTCTTCCTGCCTCCTCAGCAAACTATTTTGGGAGATAGCAAACCCACGTTTTTCTAATCAGACCAGACATGGGTTCTCAGGAAATGGAATGTCAGACATAAACTTTACTAAAATGATTTTGCCTTTATGAACCATTCTGTGTTTGATAAAGTATCTATATATCCATTTAAAAACATTCAGTTGGGAAGGACCCCACTAGGTCTATGATGAACATTCAGGAAGTTTCAAGACTGGCTTTGCCCATCACACGAACTTTGAGAGAGGCATATATGAGCTTTATTATGATGCAGAAGAAATAATTTGAGTTCTTCTTTAATCATTTCCATAAGAAGATCTTTTTTCTTTCTTAGCTCTCATACTTTTCCAAACTATTTTCATTTTCTTCTTTCACTGTTCCTGAGTGAAAAAACAAACAAACAAACAAACAAACAACAGTTTGCTTGTAATTTTTCATTATGAGCCTTCAAGCAATGCCCAGAATTCTTACTTGAAAAATTCTTCTCTACCCAGTTTCAAAAATATATGTGGTGAGAGAGCAGGTATGAGTTTCAGAGGTGGAAACAAATTCAAAATATCCTGGTAGCCTTTTATTGAGTGTCTGCTTTTACATAATTTCCCACCCTTGCTCAAGCTATTGACACTGACTGAAGGAAGGCCCTATCTGTCCACTAATAATGTTCACAGGAAAACATTAATTGAAAATGACCACTTTTGTGTACAGGCTGTATTTTGGATCAGCTCCCAGAGATATGGGGAAGAGGAAAAGAAAAAAAAAAGAGAATTAAAGCGCTGAAGCCTTTTGTCACACCCAACAAATGCATGTCCCAAATCTATCAAATCAAATATCTTTTCCTCTGATTCTGTCTGGAAACTGTTATGAATTCATTTTACAGCCTTTCCATTCTCTATTCTCCTTTTTCAAATAAAAGAAATCTATACTTTTTCACACCAGGGAGGATCCTGAAGAAAATAATCAAACATTCTGCTTGTAAGCACCTAGAAGAAAAAAGAGACAAAAACAGCAGCCTACCAGGATTTGTCAAGAACAAATCTTGTCATAAAAATATAATTTTCATTCATCATCAGATAGCAAGCTCTGTATGTTGGGGAAAAGCAGTGTATATCATATAACTTCTGTTTTGTAAGATTTCAGAAACTGCCACTCAAAATATGGTCTTAGAAAACCACACTCAGAGTAGTTGCCAACAGTGCTTGGTGAAACAGGACAAATGAATCAAACAGAGGGATGAAATGAGCAATTCTCAGGTGTCTATCCCAATCAGTATGTTAATTTGTTGCATTTAGGATGAAATAGAGAGAGGTCATCTTAAATCTGTAGACAACACAAAGCTGGGGGGATCACAAGACTGTTGAAAGGTACAATTAGAATTCAGGATGGTTTCGGCAAATGAGATTTTTTTTTTTTTTTTAAATGAAAAAGTTCAGTAAGAAAAAGTGTAAGGTTCTAAGTAAGCAGAAATAACCAACCAATTAAATATTGGAATTGAAAATTATTAAGGTAACAGTTCTGCTGGGGGGGTTAAAACAAGATAACGAAAAAGGACTGGACAATATCATATTACAGTGCAAGAGTCAATATTGTGTTTGGTCACATCAGAATGAGCACAGATGGTAGGATATACATGAATTTGTCTTCTGTTATGCTCAAAAGTGCAAGGAATGTGCAGAGAGAAAGAAGGTGGTTCAGAAAATCAGAAAATATTCCTGAAAAGGAAAGTGAAGGAATAAGAGTGTTTAAAAGAGTAAACTGAAGGTATAGTAAAGAACTAATGTATTTTCTGTATCCACATTTTATAGAACAAGACATTATAGGCTTAAACTGCACAAAGGTAAAAGAAATTAAGTATCAGAAGCATTGTCTGGAAATGGTGCAACGTATCCACCCATCACTGCACGGCTTTAAGAACAGATTGGTCAGATACCAATCAGAGGATTGATCTAGGTGTAGTTACCATACTTAAGGTTCAAGGGGGCAAACAAGACCTCCTGACAAGTTCCTTCTTACCATCCAGTGCTTCTGTTGCTGAATCCTTTTACAATGTTTGGCTCAAATATTCTGCAGATCTGTTAAGTATATACTGTTATTCGTATCATGCAGTTATGATCCTCATTGTTTAGAAAAGTGACGTTGGTTTCAGTGAATTCAGTGAATTACATAGCTACTGTAATTCTTTTTCTTAATACATAACATAAATGCCTTTTGTGCAATGTGGCTGGCACAGAGGCTGGAAGTCATCAGTCCATCCTGTGACTATTGTGACACACAAATTAATTCAACTGAGCATGAAAAAGCATGAGAAAACCATTGGCTCGCATCTTAGGGTAGGTTAAGTATAACTGATTAAAAAAAAGAATTCAGAGGTTTTGAAAACTCAGCTTGTACTTGGAAAAAAATAGAATGAAAATAAATCAGACCTGTAAATTTAACTTTTTAAAAATTCCCATATGCACAAAAAGGCAAGCACTGAAGCCTTCTTAATTGTGACAGGGATTTTGTATTAGCTATGGCAACATCCCTGTTCCTAGTCACGTCCCAGCAAAGCTGAAAGTAAATTTTCAGCAATATAAATGGACATGATATTACATAAAACACTATTCTAAATGGGAGGGAGTTATCTTTTTCTAACAATAATGCATATTAGCATAAAATAAGGACATTTAGTCGTGATCCTTGGAAATATTAATGACACGTGGTATACACTGAGAAGGGCTTGCAAGGAGGCCAGAATTCCTCCTTGCAATAGCAGATAGCAATAGCAGATAGACAAAAAGCAAACTCCTAAAGATAACACATTCTGCATTAACTGTTCATACCTTCTCCTCACCAACCCTAGAAAATTGGCCAGAACGATGAATCCAGTACTTCTGAACATTACCCATCTTGTATCACAGGATCACAGAAGGGCCGGTGTTGGCAGGGACCTCTGGAGACCATCTAGTCCAGCCCCCTGCTAGAGCAGGGTCACCCAGAGCAGGTGGCACAGGAACACGTCCAGGCGGGTTTGAACATCTCCAGAGCAGGAGACCCCACACCTCTCTGGGCAGCCTGTGCCAGGGCTCTGTCACCCTCACAGGAAAGACGTTTTTCCTCATGTTCAAACAGAACTTCCCATGTTCCAGTTTGTGCCTGTTGCCCCTTGTCCCCTCACTGAGCACCATGGAAGAGTGTCTGGCCCCTTCCTCTTGACACCCATCCTTGAGATGTTTATGAGCACCGATGAAGTCTCCTCTCAGTCTTCTCTTCCTCAGGCTGAACAGCCCCAGCTCCATCAGCCTATGCTCCACCCCCCTCATCCCCTTTGTAGCCTCCACTGGACTCTCTCCAGTAGTTCCTCGTCTCTCTTGAACTGGGGAGCCCAGACCTGGACACAGGACTCCAGATGGGGCCTCACCAGGGCAGAGCAGAGAGGGAGGAACCTCCCTCAACCTGCTGGCCATGCTCTTCCTAACGCAGCCCAGGATGCCGTTGCTGGCACTTTATGCCAGCAGTGCAGGTTAGGAGGCATGAGCTATGGTTAGCTGTGGGCTAGTGTTAGCATGAGATAGCATAGCCATCGAGTTTTGAGCTTGTTCAACATGTGGCTTGTGTCTACTGAATAAATCCTGTTGGGCTTTATGCTAAAGGGAGTATTTACCTTACCCAACTTTAGCTGTGTAAAATTAGATCTCTGTTTTGGGTCACTTATCAAAGCTTATCCCTGTTAGACACCTTTCTTGGCTGACTTGTGATATACTATATTCATAAGAAAATAGTAAGGACATTTTATAAAATTAATAGAATTGTCGTAATGAAATAGTATGATCGCAATAATTTAATCTGAAACAAAATGTTGTGGGATTGTTCCTTCTTATTGTTAAATTATAGGTAAATTTTGGAATAAAGTAAGGCTTTAAAATAAATAAAAGAATAATCCAGAATCTTTTGTTAGAAAATGTCCACACAATATCTGATTTTTTTTTTTTTTTAATATCTTCCTGGCATTAATTCATAAGTGGAATTACATCCTGGGTTGATAAAACATTTGCTCAAAAAACTGTACACAACTGGGAAAAGAAGCAGAAAGAGATGGTCTGCCTAGGCAACCTACAGTTACTGGCAGACCTGGTAACAAAACCCATGACCTGAGGTCCAGATAAGTTGTCCAGGTGTTACTGCCTTATGTCAGATTTATGTGCTGTCTTCCTCTCAAGGAATCCTCCACTTCTTCTATTCATAACATAATTTGGAATCTGACAAAGATACTTCCATCTCAAAGCTGCAGCCCAAAAAACCTTCCCACCACAAAGTCTCATATTGTGGTTGGGATTTCATTTTGGCTAGTCATTTCATTTTGCTGTGAACCGCCTATAATTTAGCATAAGTGGGAGCTCTTCCGGTCTTATGTGTCAAGCATCTAGAATTTTAATTGGTGGTCTTAATATATTTTATATAGAAAACAATAATTTTTAAGCACACTTCATTTGAGACGATATTTTATTTAAGATCCAAAAAGGTAAGCATCACTTAACCTCAGATATGTACTGCCCTGTTTTTATTATCTCTGTTGCTTATGGTTAGACTCCAGAGAAAAGACCTCTAGAAGATGAGCATTAAATACCTTGACAGCATTAAGCTGAACTGTGGGTGTGAAAATGTTATTGGACACAATTTGTAATGAAATCTTATCTGCTGGACTTAGGCAGCATTTCAGGTGTTTAATTAGTATCCAGAGTGTGCATTCTTAGGAAGTTACAGTATCTCTAAAAATTTTCATTGCATATACATTTACATTTAGTCCTCAGACTGTCAGTTAACTTACAGTGCCTTAGAGCAAGGGTGAAGTTTTGTGGATATATCTGTTTCTGACAAAAAGAATAATAGATGGAGAGGCAGAATATTACAAAAGGAAAGAAAATACTTCAGTACCACAATGAGTGCAAGAACAATAAACAAGTTGAACCCTTTCCAGGGAGGCCAGGGAAGCTGCTAAAGGAAAGCAGAAAATGACAATGTACAGATGGGTGTTGCGTGGCGGATGACAGCTATAGAGCAATAGTGCTGAAGCAAATGATGAGCTTGATGACACACCTATATAATATTAATTTCCTTATATAATGTGGCACTGCATGAGATGACATACGTATTCATCTTGTTATCTGTCATATATCCTTTTCTTTTCTCTTTGCTTTAGGTTTTTCCTCCAGTCATGCTGTCATGATTGACATGACTCAGAAATTTATTCATCTGACTACTTGCAGCCATTGCAGGATTTTCTCTGCTTTACAAGAAAAAGACAAAATAATTCTAAATAAATAAACAAAGATAAGAACAAAGTCAAGCTATTGATTTGCCCAAGGAAATAGGTTGCTTTACATAGATTCTGAGCTCTTGCATTTAACAAGTAGGTAAATGGGCACTGCAGTTTTCAGTCTGTTAAGATACTGCAGTTATGAGAGACATTATGAGAAAGCTAGATCGAGAAATGGACACATCTGGGTTTTCGGTTGCTCCTTTTCCAAACTGACTGTTATCTTTTTCTGTTCCCCAGATATCTAAGAGATCATCAGCAATCGGTCTTTTTACTTTGATGTCATGGGGCAGAATATGTCTTGGACCTAAGTGGCATTAATTTACCCTAGATTTCTCTTTCTGTCATAGCAAAGGGGCTTCTCTTCACACAAACCATGCAGGGAACTTAAAACACATATTGAAGAGGTCTGTTCCACTTGGTATCTAAAAAAATTGTTAGATAACTAAGTCAGATTGACTCATTCCTACTTACAGTAAGTGCAGGGAAAAGGAATGCAACAAAAAAATCTCATGTCCTTAAGCACTGAAGCGTACAGACTTTGAGCTAAGCTTTCTTGTTTTCTGTTTTGTTCTCTTTTTGCCTACTCACCCCCATATAGATATGCATCCAAGTATACACAATCATCAGTCTGATTTGCTCAGCCCTATAGTGTAGAAAAATTTCAACAAAAAGTAAGAAGGCAAAAATCATTTGACTTTTCTAAGTTTAAGCAGCCTCACACTTGATACATTAACTCCAAAGTGTATATTTACACCACTGCTAAGCCTTGGGAAGGGAAGTCACAGTCACAGTCAGTGACTGTAAGACCTAGTAGCTTCCCATCCCCACAAGATTCAAGGAAGATTCATGTGTTTTCTGTGAGTTTTCTGTCAGAGATATAGATTATGTGGCTAATATCAGAGTGTGATGATTGTTTGTTTTGGCTTCTTTAATTATTTTTCAGTGGTTTGAATGTAAAATTCATTGTAAGTCTGGCGATTTCAGAGCAAGAACTTTGGGTCAACAGTTAAATACTGAAATATTCTCAGTGCTATGAGAGCATTCAGAACTTCAGAAGATAAGTATTTCATTGTGCTGCAGATGAGGGAATAATTTTACTTTATTGCTTTGGCATTTTGTATATCTTTGGTTTAAATGAGTAGGAAATCTTAAAACAGGAGGTAAAGGGTCAGAGGTTAAACTCATGATGTAATTAAAGTTGCAGTCTTAGGGTTTGCCCTTTAAATGTTTCTGTAAGTTAAGGCTGATGTTATTTAATACACACTACTATATTTGGGTAAATTATGATGGTATGAGTTCCAAAATATGTGCATTAACTTTATCGCTGAGTTACCTTAAGATAAACGGTTTTGATAAGCTATGAGAAAAACAAGCAGCTTTTGACTTAATGGACCCCATGTACAAGCCAGTCATTGTAATACCATGTTGTTTGAAGCTGTGTCTCCATTTTTCGGAGTAGACTGCCGTTAATGACATGTTAAGGTAGCCTTCAGTTCTGGCAGGGCTTGAGGCAAATATTAGTTTACTACTGTCAGAAAGTACAAGGATAATGACATGCTAGGTGACAGAGGAATACTCTGAGCAGTTGGTGAATTTGGAGTTACAGCTTTGTATCCTTGAGTTTTCTGCCCTTCCAGCCCTCTCTATTCCCTAGAACCCTGACCCCAGGGCCAAGAGGGAGTCTCACTGGTTGAGGCACACACTATCAGAGCACAACACATCCCTTCCTATAAACCTTTTTCAGATTATGATAGCCCAAAAGCACACTTCTACTAATGCAAAGTTTGAGCCTCAGCTGCCATTTTCATTTCTTTCTAGCCTCAAAAGCATTGACCACAGCTGCAATTTAGAGAGCAGGAAAAGTGTGTGTGTGCATGCATGTGCTCTCTTTTTTCCTATATAATATGTAAGTGAAAAGAGATAAATCCAAGTTTACAATAACCAGTGAGGTTTGGGGTTGGAAATGGGTCTCATTTTCCCCACTGACATGACAGACAGATGAGAAGACAGGTACGGATTTCAAGCCCCAGTCCACACTGGGTCTGGGCACGTGGGCATTGCCAGGAGGGCTCTGCACAGCGTTCAGCCTGGATGTGACAGATGACCAGAGGTGCCCTGGAGGCTTCCAGCATTGGGAGAGACCTGACAGCGCAGTGTGGGCATAGCCAGAGAGTCCTCTGAGAAAACGTGTGCCCGGGTTGTGTTTCTTGTCCTGACCACAGCTGAGACTGGGCACAGAGCACAGACCTTCTGCTTGTCCTTGTACCTGAGTGTCCACCCCCGCCCGTATGTACCTTTGGTATATTCTCAGCTGGCCTCCTTACCTCCTGAGTAATTTTAAACCCGTATGTCTCTATATGCCTGCACACACTCCACGAAGGCACTACTTTTTGTTTGTACCTCAGAATAAAGGAGAAGAAAGCAGAAGAGAACTTGCCTAGGAGCCGCTCAGCACACAACCCCTGGTTGTAGGCATCTCCCGTAAGCCTGTAGGGAGAACTGTGAGAATGGCTGCTCCCTCCGCGTGTGGTCGTGAGGGTGGGTGGGCTAGCTCTGACATCCCATAGCCCTGCTCTAAACCGGACTCTGTGCCAGCCTTACCCAGTGCCAAGCGTGCATGTCGGAGCGCGTGGGAAGGGAGAAAAGGGATTTCTGCCCGTTGACTCCACATACCTTCTCAGAATCCAGCACAGCTTCTCGAGGTCAAAAATATGCTATGGCCAGGCAGGGATTGTTTGCCTAGGGATGTGTGATTACAATCCTGAATGCTAGATCTCCAATTTTGACTTCTCAGCACATTTTACATGAATAAGTGGCCACCTCCCGAAGTAATTCTCTCATTGGGCTAATTAGTGCTTCAGGCCCCTGTTTTACAGCCCACACACATAGCAGCTCTTATACATGGACACAGTCCCATTGAACAAACATGAGTTGTTTTACACGCAGAACAGCTAAAAATGTACAAAATGCACAGTGTCTTCATTAGAGGGAGAAAGAAATCCACAATATATCGATTTTATTTATGGAATTAGATCCACAGACTACCATTTCTTTTCAGCTTAATTTCATTCTACTTTTCTTTTCCACTGTTTCTGTGCATTTAATTTTTTGCTCCACTTCTTTCCCTTTCAAAGCTCTAAACATAGCTCATTTCAACTCATTCTTATGCTGTTCTCACATGCTTTACCTATTCCCTAGTAACTTCTCCTCTTAGCTATTTGTGTTTTTTCCACCTGACAACAAGGTCATTCTGCCATCATACTACTTCTGTCAAACATCTTTTCCTCCCTTCAGTGGCCATCCATTTCTCTAGCCTTCAGATAACTTTTTAGACAAATGTTTTCCCTTTTTCTCCCCCCTAAAAGACCATCACCCAAAACAACTCACTGATGTTTGTACTTGATTATTGAGCTATGGACCAAAGGCAGTCCATAAGTGATGTTGCCAGTACCATTTTTTTTTTTTTTTTAATTGACACTGGTTAATTACGCTTACATGGCTTCATTGTACTAGTCTAATTGGCTGTCTTTATCTGGGACTTTAGAGTCTGGTATTGTAAAATAAAGAAACAAACTTAAAATGAAAGACCTCACAGTCTTCTGATAAAATATAGAAACACATCAGAAGTCTGACAATATGGAAATGCACACCAGAAGAGGCTTTACAAATTCTCTTGTAGTGTTTCCTCTCTTGGGCCACCACCTCTCCTATTTTCCTATGGAGAGAGTATGCTTGTTTGCACATGTAAATGTAAAACTGAGCCTTAAGACATTAAGCTCTTTGCATCTGGTGTCTTTATTACTCTACACAGTCATATTTCAAACCTCCTCTTAAGAAAACATATATTTTCTTTCTCATTTACTTGCCCAATGTATTTTATAACTCTAACGTCCTGTTCACAGCTTCCTTCAGAGAATCACAATTATGCCCCCATGGTTCTGTCTTCCCTAGAAAACTGAGATTAACCAGTGAGAGACAAGAAAACATTTCCATCTTGTCCACAGCTGGGACTTCAAGGGACCCTACAGGAGCGTTTGTGTCTGACTCTTCCTTGTTTGTCTAATCATTTGCTCTAACGAATCATTGCCCATGGGCTGTTTACATGCAAACAGGTTTTATGAAAAATCACACCCTGTTTATAGCAATTTATTAACTGGAAAGGGGCTATCTTAGCTAATTGAATTGTTATGTTTAAAGTGTTTCCTTCAACTCTGGCCAGAAGCAAAGATCCAGCTGTAAGTGTACTACCTGATAAACTATTCATAGCTTAATTTTCTATGGCTCCTGTTCAATGAAGAAGCTTGCAAGGCGTTTCTTTTGCCTTTTTTCACAGGTGCCACCAGTGCTTCTGGACAAGCAGTTTTCAGAATTTACGCCAGATATCACACCCATTATTCTGGCTGCCCACACCAACAATTACGAAATCATAAAGCTTCTTGTGCAGAAAGGGGTCTCCGTGCCCAGGCCACACGAAGTCCGCTGTAACTGCGTTGAATGTGTCTCGAGTTCCGATGTGGACAGCCTCCGTCATTCTCGATCCAGACTCAATATCTACAAGGCTCTGGCAAGCCCATCGTTGATTGCTTTATCCAGTGAGGATCCTTTCCTTACCGCTTTTCAGCTGAGCTGGGAGCTACAGGAACTGAGTAAAGTAGAAAATGAATTTAAGTCGGAGTATGAGGAACTGTCACGGCAGTGCAAGCAATTTGCAAAAGATCTCCTGGATCAGACACGGAGTTCCAGGGAATTGGAAATTATTCTTAATTACAGAGATGATAATAGCTTGATAGAAGAACAAAGTGGTAATGATCTTGCAAGATTGAAACTCGCAATTAAGTACCGTCAAAAAGAGGTGAGTGTGCTGGAGAATATTTAAGCATATCTAGTAGTGGTAATGTGATGGATAATAGCCTGAAATGCACTCTTTTAACTGAGACAAATCACTGCTTATCTTTTTTTTTGTTTTACAGGGTCTCTTATTTTTTTATTTTTTTAAGTAGATGAATTTGAGTAGCTGTTAGTTTGATAGTATCAGAATTTAAAATGTTCCGTTATAGCACAGATCCAGTGAAACTTTTTTTTTTCTTTTGTACCTGAATAGACATAGTCTCCAGTAGTTGTGCTCTGAAGAGCTCTTCAATAATAGGATGAGAAATATATACAGCATATTTCAAATTAGCTTTAATTGTGTCTGACATAAAAAGGAGGCTATGTGTTTAAACACCTATAAAATACTACAGGTAATTCTATAGAGAGGATTCTTTAAAAAATAGCTATTATAAATATCTGTCTTTATCTCAACCCACAAGTTTTCATACTTTTACCCTACGATTCTCTCCACCATCCCAGAGGGGTGGGGAGTGAGCGAGCAGCTGTGTGGGGCTTAGCTGCCAGCTGAAGCTAAATCACCACAATACTGAAACATAAGATTAATAGCAATGCATGACTCCCCAGAATTTTGACATTCAGATTATTTTCCAGAAAGAATCCAAATTGGAGATACCTGGGTATTGGTTTCTGTGACAGTTAAAAATTCATGACTTTACTTCACTGGTACAGAATTGGAATCAGAGGATGTTTGCATTTCTTTTAAAACTACTCAAGTTCTTATGTGCATGCAAAAGCAGAAAAATCAAGACAGAAAAATGAGTTAGGAAGACAGTTCCTCTGTTATTTCCAAAAATTCACTTGATCCCCGCTCATCTTCATGTCAGAGCATGTTGTATCATCCCATTTGGAACCTGTACCTCAAAATCAGCTGAACTGATGTTCAGTGTCTAGGCAAGACAAATACTATTAATAATTAAATGTTACTTGTTCATATAAAATATGGCAAACACTTAAGAAACTTCAGTGTTATATTGAACTAGTCTATCACTGCTAAATCTTTCTTCTGCAAAATATAATAGTAACTGCATTAGTATATTAAGTGTGTGAGAAAGGTTTGCAGGAATAATAACCAAATATGCAATGACTTTGTTATCCATTTGAAATACAATTTAGTAATGCTAAGAAGTTATCATGAAGGTAGTGACCTACTGAAGTACTGCTGAAAAAATATCTCAATTGGTCTCTGACTTCATAAGTCTTCTAATAAGCATTTTTTTTTTCCTTCAGGAAATGTATTGCATAATTTTATATTTGATAGTATAATGTTTCAGGCAGCATATTCACTGCCTTCATAATTTATTTTCAGATGGTACTATTCAAGATTTTTTCTTAACAACGACTATTTCTGTTTTTTGAACTGCCAATCCTGTCCTACAGTCATTTCAGAAATTCTACCTTGGACTTCTGCTTTCCAAAGGATTCATGGACTGAAATAAAATTCTGACCTCTCATGTTTTGTTTTGTTTTAGTTTTGTTTTTTAAACCTAAATAGAAAGTTAGAATTTTCTTAATTTGAGAAAGAGACAGTGAGAGACATTTGTAGGGTGAAATGTTTTTTATAGTTGCGGCTGACTCCCATGCCTAATTAAATTGCAGTAATAGAGATAATTACACTTCATTGATTCTTCATAATGGCAAACATTAAAGCAATACTGATTTAGTGCAACATTTCCAAATCAGTGGATCTTTTATATTTTACATATATTTTTCATTTCTATAAATATTTCCCACGATCCCTACCACTTGAGTCTCCCTGAAGAAAATTCAAATTTTATTAGATTCTTTTGCTGTGTTCCTAAACATATTCCTTACTAGATGTTGGAACAAATAGTAGCCACTGTAACTGATCAGTTGTTTTATTTCTGATTATTACAACAGTATTCTGGTAGGTTCAGCTCCAAGACCAAGAAACTTACCTCGGGCATAACAAATGCTTGGGTTCTGGCTATCCTAGTACATATGGATCATGATGAAAATAGATCAGATGGGTCTTTCTGTTCCTTGTGTTAAGGATATTAGAGGAGCCACTGAATCCAGCAGCCTCCAGGGTCTGGGAAACCTTTCGGAGTGGCCACTGGAGCCCAGCCAGGAGTACCTGGAGACCCCAGGGTCTTTGTCCCAGGCACAAGCATATTGACCATCTCTGCTTATGGAAGACTGGCCCCTTGATTGCCTTCTGCTCTCCATTTTGCCATGCTTGTTACTGCCTGATCCTTCCCCACCCTTTACCCTTCCCCTATAGGTTCCATAATAAATTTTACATAATCCTACAAGACACCTCTGATATCCCATAATAAGTTTGAATTTCCCATTAATCATAGAAATCATAGAAATCATAGAATTGTAGGGGTTGGAAGGG
>KL276460.1:35415-60303 GCA_000699545.1 Podiceps cristatus | reverse complement strand
CCCCTTTAATAATGTGGTGAAGGGCACTCTTTGCTATGGGGTTATAGTTTCTGTGACCTTTTTAGATTTTTGGTATTGCTGTGTTTGAAAACTGCTCAGTGAGCAGCAATGTGATGAGAAACAATGCATGACTGTGGCAGTTAGGACTGTAGTGGTCTGAAATGATTGCACTCTTTTGTAATTGTATTATAAGATAGTAATGCTTGAACTGTAAACTGTTGGAAGGTAAAACATGTTAGTCTTGGTGGCTCAGTGAAATCAGTCTTCATATGTAAAAGGCAGGAACTACTTCTATGGCCCAGTCTGGGAGCCCTGCATAGTCAATCAGATAGAATACTGATTCATGTCCTTTCTTCTTCTAGCTTGAAGTTTTACAAATGATTTACATGAGAATCCTGCAGAAGGTATATGGAATCCGCCTGGAGCACTTCTACATGGTATGTCTGTAGTGGCAGGTGTAATGAAATGTGAAAGGAAAAAAAAATGTGCTTAATTGTTGAAGTAGCTCCCTCTTCTCACTTGTAAATGGCAAGTAGCTTACTGTTTTGTATGTTGTAATTGTACAAATAGGAGCTTAGAAACTACCTCTGTTGCAGAAAAGAAAACTTCTCTGTGAGATGCTGTATACCCATAGGCATTTGTGTTCAGGGAGGCACTAGTCTGTCCACTTAGGCAGGAATAAGAGGTCAGTACTGCAGTGTAGCCATCAGTGTGGGTCATTTACCAGAGGTAAATGAACCTGAGAGCATCAACTGTGAGCTGATTACATCTTATAAGTTGCTTTGATCATTGCTCCTGGTCTGGAAGCTGGCTTCAGCTGAAGATGCTTGTAGAAATAGTGTTTTTGTGGGTGTGCTGCCTCTGGGTTTCCTTTTTAAATCATGTTTTTCATGGAAGAGAGACTCCCTTCTCCACTACAGGAACCAGTGAGCATGAAGAGGATCTCGCCACTGTAGGCTGGAAGGAAAGGCTCTGTGGAGAGCCCTCTCCTTCTGCAGTTAAGCTGTGAATTCTTTTATTTTGAGATGCTGTGTGTGCCAAAAATGTCGTAAGGTCCAGGAGGGACTGAACAAGCTTATGAAGGGGTACCATCTATGACCTTGAAAATACATACTGTCATCTTGGGCATCTGCTTTTGGCCATGGCTGGAGGAGGGTATCTGCTTAGATGTTAGACTGGTCTAGAAGGAAAGTAAATGTTGCCTTTAATGTTCGATCATCTCCCCTTCTCCATTACCTGAGAGGAAAATAAGGAGAAGTGGAGCTGGAGGTTAACTGATACCTTGTTGATTAACACTTAATTTATCTTCTGTCTCTGTTAGACAAGAACTGATTCCTGAAAGTGAGAATAAACAGTCTTGTACCAGTTTTGGATAAACTGAAAGGGAAGATCATATGTTCACACGATAACTCAGTTCTTCCCAGGCAATGATGTTAACTAGGATACAGTATTATGAGGTTTAAAATATCAGACAGTGTACTGCTACCTTCTGCTTCTGACTTCTTCATAAGAGTTGAGTGAGCGAATTTCAGGGTATTTAAAAGCTTCTTGTTAGATGTGTAATGTGGAGACTGTCCTTCTGCACCAGTTTTGAACAAATGAAACTAGAGAGTTCAGATTGAATTCCAGAGTTTATAATGTTGCTGCTTCAGTTGTTACTGTTTATACTTTGACCAGCCAAAATTGACACTTAAAATAGTCTGCTGACTAACTTGATGGCATTCTTCAGCCTCTAACATGTTTCGTGTGGATGGGGAGACCATCCTCAGTGTTTAACCTATTTATCTTGTGTTGTGGAAACAAATCTGTGTATTTTTGTTTAATCAGTCTCTGCTTATGTATTGACTTTCTTTACTCTTTAGATGCCAGTCAATGTTGAAATAATGTATCCACAGATATTTGAAGGCTTTCTACCTATTTGCAACTTGTATATTCACATGTAAGTAGAAGATGCTGTGTCTGTTCACTTGCTATACCTTGTAAATGTCCGATTTACTAGAAGTAGTGGGGCTTTATGCCTTTTTGTTGATGATGGTTCCACTGCTTGTTGGCTCTGAGCAAAGTGAAATTCACAGATGAACAGGGGACAGCAATGTTTAATGGAGTAAAATTCTCAGCAGGCAGTTATCTTGTTAAAATGAATGCATTAACTAAATAATCCAGCCTCACAAAGTGGAGCACAAATCTATACTTTGAATAGCTGGAGGGTCATCGTTACACCTAGAAGAGGGTTCTTAAGTATCTGTTGTATAAATTTATTGTCTGAATTCTATGTAGATATCTTTGGAATAAGGTGTTAGATTTCAAGCTTCCTCTCAGTTGTAAGGGGAGAATTGGTTAACTGAATATAGTTAATAGTAGGAGTTCCCCGATTAAGCTGAAAGGTTGTTCTAATAGCAAGTGTTTTGTCTATAGAAATCTTTGAGGTCCTGTAAGAATGCAAATTTTTAATGCTGATCTGTGTGTGGAGTCCTATCTTGTTATTCTCCTGAGACTTACTGTTGTTATGTGCTTGCTGTATGCATGCTGTGGGAGGAGAAGATGAGATCTGTGGGGTTTTTCTTAAATAAATGGATATAGCACAAAACCAGAGTAATGGTCACTGCAGATAAGGTGATATTTTGTTTTCCTTGCAGGGAGCGCTTAGTTCCAGTGTGCCGGATTACTGATTTTCTAATTGTTGATGTCTTAAACCCAAGTAAGCAAGTACATCGTAATCCTCGTGTTTCCTGGGGTTGTGGGTGTCGCTTGGTATCCAGGTGCTTTTTCTCATTTAGCATAGCCAGATGGGTGTCTGGCATGGAGAACCATCTCAGGTTTCCAGCTACTTTTCTGATGCTTGCTGTGGCTCTTAGACAAGCTGGTTCTAATGAGCAGGTCTCCTCCTTACTCCTTACATAGGCTAGTCCAGTTAAATAACTAAGGGGAGTTTTGAATGCAGTCTGAACTGCCGGTCTGGACAGCAGACTGTGACATGCTTGAAATAGTGTAAGAATAGATGGTAATGAAAATCATCCTGGCGACTCTGGAACGCTGTAGGATTTCTTATGCTGATGCCTATGTAGGAAGCGATTGAATTTTTGCTTCACCCTTTTCAATACCCAGCGGTGGTGATTCTGGTACAACACAAACAACTTAGAAAAGGGACTTCAGGCTCTGTTTTGTCTAAGATATTCAAGGCCTTTGTAATTATCTGTCACAAAGTTTGCTTCGAATAGAGCCAAAAAATCCCTGCAGTTCAAACTGCTGTCTTCAGTTAGCCTGATAGTTACAGTAAGGCTCTGTCTTCAGAGTTCTAGTTGAAGAATGACACTTTCTCCCTGACTTCTGTTTTAATGGGAGACTAATAGTCTTTCTTCTAGGTGCCATTTTCATCTGTTAAATTGCATAGAATTGCTGAGACATTGTAAGTTCATAGCTTGGTGCTAGTTTTTGTGAGCTTGTGAAACCTTTGCAAGGTGAGCCAGGGAAGAACTAATGTGGATTCTGTTTTGTAATTTCTCTTTTCTGAATTATGTTTTGCCAAACTCTTTCTATGCAATTGCGATGCATATGGAAACCAGAGCAGTGATGGCTTGCAATTCCTGTTTCAGAACTGAAGAGGACAGCTCGCTTCTTGAGCGGCTTTCTCAACTTTGTGAATTTCAGAGAATCCCGCCGTGAGGTCTACTTGAAGTTACAGCTCAAATATGTAAGACTGGGTGCTATGTTACTCCAAATACCTACATAAGTAATGTTAACCTGGAACTGGGAGCATAAAGGTGGTGGGGTTTTAACTGCATGTTTAAATAATACATTGGAATCTTAAATGTTGCCAAGTTACCCAGGGAGGTGCTGGTTCAATATTATGTAGAACTTGTACAACTGCATTGCATGTTAGAAGCATACACAGCTACTGTAAATGGTTTAAGAAAAACCTTTGCAAAGCCCTTAAGGAAACATGTCAGTTTAGAAGAATGGATGAGCTTGTCCATATTGTAAAGGTTTCTGTATGACCATGATCAAGATATTACATAGGCTATTATCGGAAGACTTTTTTTCCAGTAACTTATTTGATAGTGTAGTCTGGTAAGTGAAGGTTTGACACCTCACATTGTTTTGAAAAAAGATAGCTGTAACAGTGGGCTCAAGCTAGAATGCAGGTGGCTTCTCTTCCGAATATCTCAGTAGTTCAGAGATGGTGTATTTCATGTGAAATAATGATGAGCAGGGCTGTAATAGAAGCTCAGAGCACCCCATTTTTTTATTCCTCTAAAATAAAAAAATCTCGAAATATTTAATTTGCACCAAAATAAAAACTTGGAATATTTAATTTGCAGAAATCGGCTATGGAGAAACATCAACAACTGGAGGCTGCAAATCGTGAGGCAGCAGCAAAGCTGGAGAAACTGAAGTGAGTTTGAGGAGTAAGCACTCTGAGATGCACTACTGACTTGCCCATTTGGTGCACGCAGTCTGGACAGGCTGGACCCATGGGCCAAGGCCAATGGTATGAGGTTCAATAAGGCCAAGTGCCAGGTCCTGCATTTGGGTCACAACAGCCCCAGACAGTGCTGCAGGCTTGGGGAGGAGCAGCTGGGAAGCTGCCCGTGGAAAAGGGCCTGGGGGTGTAGGTTGACATCCGGCTGAACATGAGCCAGCAGTGTGGCCAAGGTGGCCAAAGGCATCCTGGTTAGTATCAGAAATAGTGTGACCAGCAGGATTAGGGAAGTGATCCGTCCCCTGTCCTCGGCACTGGTGAGGCCGCACCTCGAGTGCTGCGTTTGGTTTGGGGCCCCTCACTACAAGAAAGACATTGAGGAGCTGGAGTGTGTCCAGAGACGGGCAATGAAGCTGGGGAAGGGTCTGGAGCGCAAGCGCTGTAAAGAGCAGCTGAGGGATCTGGTGTGGTTTAGCTTGGAGAAGAGGAGGCTGAGGGGAGAAACCTTGCTTTCTACAACCACCCGAAAGGAGGTGGTAGCGAGGTGGGGGTCTGTCTCTTCTCCCAGGTAAGAGGCAATAGGACAAGAGGAAATGGCGTCCAGTTATGCCAGGGGAGGTTTGGATTGGATATGAAGAAGAAACATTTTTCTTCACGAAAAGGGTTGTCAAGTACGTGAGGGGAACAGGCTGCCCAGGGAAGTGGTGGAGTCACCATCCCTGGGCGTATTCAAAAGAGGTGCAGATGTGGCACTTAAGGATGTGGTTTAGTGGTGGGCTTGGCACTGTTAGGTTAATGGTTGGACTTGATCTTAAGGGTCCTTTCCAACCTAAATGATTCTATGATTCTACATGGGGTATCTAAACAGGAACTGAGTAGTTAAGCTGTGTGATTTGACAGAATTGTTTGATAACTGCTGTAGGAACTTTTAATTTGAGCAGACTTATCTGACTCTGTTGCTGGTTAGCCACTGTGGGAAATAAGCCAGAAAATGCAGCCAGTTGCTGTTGGGTTTTGCTCAGAGTTACAGAAGTAGCTCTACTGGTGTTAGGCCAGAAGAGTTGCTGGCAGAAAAATAAAAATATGACTTTAGAAGTATATGGTTGCTTTGAGAGGACACTGTACTCTTTGTGGGGGACTATGGTGAAACTTTTCTTTTAGCAATATGACTTTATCTCTTCAATAGCTGTAGGAAGCCCATCTTTAACTTAATAGATGGGTAAAGTTCTCTTCCTTAGTTATTTGACATGTTTGCCCACTCACCATTTCAGGCCATTTAGTCCTACTGCCTGTTTCTTTGCACCATTAAGGTTTGATTTTGCTTGTGGATAATAGGATGAAGAGATGGTTTGTTTCCAAGACAGCTCTTTGTGATATGTGTTAGACACTATCAGAGAAAAAACTCTTTTGTTTTGAAAGCTAAGCTCTCTAGCTATAGGTCTACCCTAATACAAGCTGGTTCTGTCACAGGTAATATTATGCAAATTTCATAAATGAAAATTACTCTGAAAATTGGTAGAAGTGGTGGTGTCCTGTGCTTTGTTTAACATGATCTTTAAACTTAGTCCTGGTATGCTTGTACGACTTCTTGCCAAAATAGCTCTTTAGATTACATTTCAACTACAAAATCTTACAAGCAAAGGAAAATAAGATGTATTAATTTGAAACTGTCTTGCCCTGATTACTAAAGCTACTGTAAAGAGTGATTGTTTATCTACTGTACTCTGACCTGGCTATGATGATGCTGAAACTGTCTAATATCTTTATTTTTTGCTTAGCACTGTTCCAGTTGAACATCAAGCAGAGGTCAAGCAACTGACAGATAACATTCGAGAACTGGAGCAACTACTAAGGCAAGACTATCGTCGGAAACAAGTATGATTTTGTTACTTATTTCTGTGAAATGCTGCTATGGCTTCTGACCATGCCTGTTCCTTATTTCTGTTGATGTTGTTCCCCTCCCCCTATTTCCACAAAGGATAAAGGGGACTTTTCTGATTCAAAACAAAGGTCATTGCAATACAATGTCTTGCCTAACTCCTAGCATCAGCTCTTCATTTCGATATAAGGAATGTGAAACATATTTGAAATCAGCTTTAGGGAATACAGAAGTGTGCTTGGCTCTTTCTTTTCAAAATGTGTTACTGGGATGACTTGGGAGACACCTGTGTTATGGTTCACAAGTGTGATGTTTATGCTTCCCTGTCCAATTTTGCTTTGTTTTCTGCCTGAATCTGAAGAATTGGAACTGGAGGTGAGCCATGGTAAGAAATGAGGCTTAAGAAGGGTCACCAAGGGAATGCCTGGCAAAGAGTAGAGCTGATTGCAGGAGTAACTTCCCAGCAATGGCAACTTGCCTTTAAGGCCTCATAGATAACCTTTTCAGCTGTTTGTGGTGTGTGTTTTTGTTGTGGGTGTTGTTTGGGTTGGGTTGGGTTTTTTTTTGGCGGTGGGGTGGGTGGGTGGTATATGTGGGTGTCATTTTTGTTACATTGTCATGTTTCTAATATGATTAACCATGTGCTTCTATACTATTGGGGATGTTCTATTAACTTAGTTTTTCCTCAAGAAAAGTACCTCTGGTGAAAAAGGTGGTGTGTGTGTATAGTGCTTCCAGAGTCAGTAAGAATAGAGGTAGTCTGTCTTATCAGTCTAGTAGGTTCCTGGTTACCTATTGCTAGCTGGTGCTCCCTAGTGCTCCCAGTGGCTTTTATGACAATGTTCTCCTTCCCTGTCTATTTAAATCTTGTAGACAGAATTTTGTCTGCCATAATGGCATTCCAAAGAAACCACAAATGGGATTTCTCTTGTAGACAGATCTGTGGTAGAAGGGTAAAGGCGGTATCAGTAGTAGAGATGTTTAATGTTTGTTTGCTTTTTTAGACAGCTTTGCAAGAAGTGATTTCTCAAAAGAAGGCAGATATTGCAGATAGCACCCGAAAACTGGTAAGTACACTTCCGTGTTGGTGTAGGCTGTAGTTTGCATCTCAGATCAACTAATAGATCATCTCTCTTTCTAGGATCAAGTTATTCTTGGAGCTAGGTAATGTTCAGGTGGTGATTATTAGTGTTTTGTGGTGTGGTTTTTGTTTTTTGTTTTTTGTTTGTTTGTTTTTAAAACTGATTTGGCTTCATTTTCTCCCACTTCCACCCCCCCCCCCCCCCCTTTCCTGCAGTAGCTTGTTTTGTTGTTAACTTTAAATACACATGTCTGCAATGTAAAGCTTTGCCTGTGTTCAGGTATCAGATCTGTTCAAGGGCATTGCATCTGGACTTCTGAGCAGCTATGGGCTTCCCTTAGGTGCATAGAACGGCTAACAGGGCAGTCGCTGACCTGGTGGGGATAGAACAGGAGGGTTTTGAGAGGCTGCCCAGGAAGCTTGTTGCTCTATCAGGTTGATACAGCTACCTCTGAAACCCTGCAGTGACTGCCTGGGTTGCCCTAGGCGAGGAGTTCTGAAGGGAGAGAAGGCTGCTAGTAATACATATTACCTGGCAGGCTTTTTGTGGAGAGCTAGTTAAATGCTGCCTGCATGTTCAGGGAGCAGAATGGACGGTTAACTGCTTTGATTGGGGGTGTTAATGCTGTTCAGAGGATTTTTTTTTTTTTTAAACAAACTTCCTAATGAGGAATGACTTAAAACAGAAAAAACCTGTCTAGTGGTAAGATCCTGGCAAATGGTGGCTCACATTTCCTCTTTGTTCACCTCATTGCTACTATTGAAAGTGTGTTTGTCTTGTTAACTAGAATGAGCTTAAAGTGACAATGGCTACTTTGAAAGAAGAACAAGAGCAGCTGAAATCCAAAATTGTGGAGAGTCCAGAGGAACTGAAAAATTACAAAGAATTGATGAAAGAGACTGTTAAGAAACTCAAGAAATCCAAGGTGAGGTTTTCCTCTGACCACACAAGGAAGTATTCTGTTAGAAAAAGCACAGGTTTTACTGAACTGTCATCATTGAAAGCTGCTTCTTGAGTGACTTATACTTCTAGTCAAAAATCAATATAATGGTGGTTAGTCTGACATTAAATCACAGCTTCACAGAAGACTGAAGGTTGTTTGCAGGGGCGGTTGGTTGGTTGGTTTGTGTTGGTGGCTTTTTTGGTGTTGATTTTTTTGGAAAAGCAGGATTGCAGTCACTGCTGCTTTGTCCTGGACAAGTAACTGCTTATTTGTGAAACGAGGTGTAGAACTCTTGAATCTATACTATACCTGTCTGTCTGTTTTCTCTCAAGAGATGACAATATTTTGACAGCTCACGAATGTCCTTAGGTTTAGAACACATGCTTCATAGTGTCTCTTATCATTCACCATTTCTGTCATTGATAGCTGTCTCCACTAGTATGCTGAACACTGAGCTCCCTTCCTAACTTTTTGGGGTTGGTGTGGTGTGTTGTTGTTTGTGGTTTTGTGTGTGTGTGTTTTTATAGTAATGTCCAGTCTTTGAGTGTTTGCAGTTCATGATTGCTCATACATTGGTGAAGCTGGCATAACTCTTTCTCCCTAGGTATTTTTGCTCCAAAGGTGTAAACTCTATTGCTGTAATTCCAGACATCTGGTTTTATGATGCTTTACGTAATTCCTGTTTTACCACTATATATTCTTCACTGTATAGCTTTTTCCTGTCCTGAAAGCTCTTATAAACAAGCTAGCTAGTTCAGTGTAAAACACTTGCATGTCACTTTTCCTGTGCTTTCCAAATAAATGTGTGGGTTTGTTTTAACAAACTGAAGATCTCATTTCAGGAACTACTAAATATTAATTCCAGTGTATGTTAAATGGTGAGGGAATGGGTATAAAAGTCAATATGCATGAATACTATATAAAATAGCTGCTGAGCTCCAAAGCTGTTTATGAATAGTCTTTTCTCTTTAAAGGAAGAGGTTATTGAGAAATATGAAGGTTATAGAGACCTAGTTGAGGTTCTGCCATCATGCCAACTGGAGGTGCAGTTGTATCAAAAGAAGATGGAAAGACAGGGAGCAAATGTGGAGAGACTGGCCAGTGTATTATCAGAGGTTTGTATTGTTTAAATTATATCTGATTAGGGAGAACTTAATGTCTAAGCAAGATAGGTGATCATCAATAAATGTCTGTATTTTGAAAGTTCCCATCTCTCTTCTGTCCCAAAAAGAATTTCAGTAACTTCAAAATCTTGTTCTTAAAAACATCAGTAAAACATAGCTGCTGCTTTGCTGCATGCCACTAGTTAATGTACTATTGACCACTTTTAATAGTCAAAGCTTTTGTTGCCATAGAAACCTGACCTAAAATAGTTTGAACTGTCTTGGGGTTGTTGGTAGGAAATGATGGAAGACAAGACATCCAGTTTCTTCTGCCTAGGGAGCAGAAGCTAAGAGTAGAGAAATACTACTTCAAGAAGAGTCATGTCTTAAGTGCCTTTAACCCTGTTACCATTAAGCCAGACTTTGCCCGATGAAATGTTTACCACAATACAGTACCTTGCTATTTGCTACTCAGTTTTGGGAGAATGCAATTGTTAGGAGTGTTTCAAAAATGCTATGCAGTCTTTTGGGGTGTTTATATAGCGTATGTTTAAATTACCCTTGGCTAAGAGCTATAGCAGAACTCATAGCGAAAAATCCTCCTGGAAAATCATTCTAAGTGATGGGATCTTGCTTATTTGGATGTATTTAAAATCAGATAAAAACTAGGGAACTGGGATTTAACTAGGAGAATTATTTAGCAATCAGATCTGCAAAAAGCAGGAAGCTAGTTCTAATATAAATAAACTAACAGGGTATGTTGTTTCGATGATTTCCCCCACCCCCATTTAACTTATTTCAATACTATTTATGTACTCTAGGTCAGAAATCTGGAGGACCAGCTTGAGAGTGCTCAGATAGAGCTGAAAAAGGGCAAGACAGATGAAATGTCCTTAAAGAGACTGGTCACTGCAAAACATGAGAAGCTGTCTACAGCTGAAATAAGGATAAAAAAGAAGCGTGAAGATGTTGAGCAGTATAAGCACACTGTGTTTGAGTATGGATGAGTTGACGTTTCTGCCTGATGCTGCTTTATGTCTTTGTTATATGCTACCAAAGTTTGCGTCTGGTACAGACACGTAGCTTAGCAGTAAGAGGAAAATGAGTGATGTGGGGATAGCTTTGTATGAAGACCAGTAATGCTACAGGCAGGGACTTGGGGTCTCAAATCAATAATTGCAATGTGACTTGACAGCAGTTCTTTTATTGGAGCACTAATTTAATTTATAATGCTTATTCTTGATTCTTTTATCTTCTTAAAGAGAATGTCACATTGGGATAATTTTCCAACTTATCAGACTTCAACAAAGCCCCATTTGCCTTTCATGAATTTTTCATAATTTCCCTTGCCACTTTTGCTCATTATCAAAGATGTTCAAGACCCATGGGGAAATGGGGCTCGTATCTCAGAGGAGTATTATCCTGACATAATGCTTCTAAAACAAAAGGAAAAGTGTCATTTGATCAAAGCCTCTTAGCCCATCTTCCTTCCTACTGTATGCTAAAGGCAAGTTGCAAGGCAGTGTTTACAGCACAGCAGTCGCTTCTGCAGCAGTGTTGTGAGGTCGCGGCTTCACTGTGAGATTAGAAGTGCTGAACTCTTATAGAGAAAGCTTATTAATTCCCTTTCCAACAAAAAAAAGGTTATGTGGAAAATTATTGGCTGGGTAGATTAACTGTGATGGAAGAGAGCTTTTTTCCACATAGCTGAGAGAGTTTGCTAAGATTTTAGTCGTGCTGAAAGGCTTGTGCGCTGTGTAGAACAGGAGCAAGACTCATAGGCTTCCTTTGCTCCTCACTTAGTGTGCTGTACCAGCTAAAGGAGATTAATTAAAAGCTATTTTCTCTTCCAAATAAAGAATGAAAATAATATCATCTAATGCTTCCTTATATTAAAAGTTGCTGCCGATATATCTGTTTTGAAATGTGTTAGGTATTTCCCTTGAGTGATAAAATTAGATGCTTGGATAAGCAAGAGGGGAAGTGAGGTAGACTTGCTGTGTGAAACCAAGAGTTTTTCTTGTGTATAAGTGAACGTGTCCCGAATCTTCCCTTGAGGTAGGAAGATGTAACTAGGCTCTTCATAAGTAAGTGATTTCAGCTATACTTTAGAGAAAGAAGCAACAGTTCCAACTGTAATTATTGTACAAATGCTTAGTATAAGCTGGTAGGTGTTTTTTTTTTTTTTCACTTGAAGTCAGATCCCCTGTTTCCACACTAATGCTTTGGTGATTACAGCTCACAGCTGGAGCCATCTGAATTTACTTGCAAGCTGGGGAAAAAATATTGGGTCTTTTGTTTGGGATGCAGTGAAATGGTGGACTGGAAGTTGCAGATAATTTATGTAGATGTATGGGATTAGAGCTCTAACCTGGTGGGAGGGGATCTGAGGCTAAGGAAAATGTAACTTTCAATTATGCTGAAACATCAAGTGCAGTTGTGTGGCTTTTCACCTGGTCCAGTGGCTGGCCTTTGGGCAGGGCTCTCCACTGACACCTGTACTGCCTTACTCAAAGGCAGGAAGGTGCAGTGTCCCGCTGCCTGTTGGGTTGGTTCCACAGGAGTCATTTGAGTTGCCTTGATGGGCAGCAGCTGAGGATCTTTAACACACTCCTCTAACTCCACTTTGAATTTCACTTCTTATACATAAGTTGTTCTAGTTTAAGAATTGGACAAATTTCCAAGCAATTAAATTCTATACAGTGTTGCTTCTAGAGGCTGTTAGTTTCATGCTTATAAAATGCAAGATTTGCTTGTGGTGGGGTTAAGTTTAATCTGGAATTAGTCAAACGGCTCAGTACTACTTTTTTCTCCCACCTTTAGGTATTGTAACAGAGTTCAAGAGAAGAGGGGTGCTGTATATGATAAAGTTACAGCCATTCAGAAGGAAATCCAACAGACAAAATTCAAAATCCAGCAGCTGAATGAGAATGCTGAAAAAGAAGAAATGAAAGCCAAGGTGAATTGTTTTCCTAAAGGAATCCTGTTTGGTATTCTCAAAACTGATTTTGTTAACTTGGGCTGTGTAGATAAAGGAATAGTTTAGTATGTTTTCAGAATTTTTTAATCTTGCATTTTGGAAAAAGTTCATTTGGAAAGGGGTCTCCACGAGAAAACAAGTAGGGTGTGCAGGTTGCGGTTTGGGTGGATAGTGGGAGGGAGAGCACTTCCTACTTGTGGTTCCATTGGGTTGCTAGTCCTTGTGCTCATCTCTGCAGGCTGTAGGTGGCCCACAGGAGAAGTGAGTTTTGCAGACCTGAGAGGAAATACTCTGGAATAGTATGATTGATCGCCCAGTATTTTGGGAGGTGAAACTAAACTTGTCTTCCCACCTGTGCCTGTAGCAGATACTATGCTAGTTCCATGATACCGGTTTTTGTATCATGGTACTTCCAGCCCTAAGTGTTTGACCTTCTTAGTATTGTGACCACTAGAGTTACAGTAGAATCATAATATTGGGATTTTGACTGAGGCTATTATCACTCTTCTGATGTTTTATGACTTTTCTGTGTTCTGTGAATGCTTTTTCTTAAGCCAAGAACAAGGTACCTTTGAAATAACTTGAGACCACTAGACCACTCTTGCTTATATCCTCATAAAGCATAAGCATTAACTTTGATGTGTTTGTTTTCCCCGCCTTTATCTTCTCTTTGTAGGAGCTGTGCCTTAATCTGAAGGCTGGGTTGGAGAAGTGTCATGACTCTGTCATTAAAACAGCAAAGAGTTACGCAGCCTCAAGAGAAGAGAAAATTGCTGAACTGAAGAAGGGACTGCTTAGAGTTCAGAGCCCTGGAAGTAGTTCTTAGACCTGTCTTCACTTCTATTCCACTTTGATTATGTTTACCCCTGTATCTGAACTCAAGATCTTGTGTTTTCTATGGGATGGATCATTACTCCAGGCAAAAGCCATCTTTCTCAAAAACCATGTCAGAACACACTTAGCTTTCTAGACAGATCCTGATTTCATGAGCTTGCTAATGTGGATAAGAAAGCGCTTGGTTTAGCCTGTTTTTATTGTTTTGGTCAGTATCTGATTTTAGTGGTAATAATGCAAGTCTTGCTAACACCAAATTGCTTAACACTTAGACAGAATCCTGCTTTTTGTAGAAACTTTTCTGCAAACTTTGATCTGGGAAGACTTGGTCTGGCCTGAATGGACACGCTGTTCAAGATAAGTCAGTAATAGGTGATGTTCCACTACCATTATTCAATTAAGATTAAATCCTGATGGAGCAATAGCATCCATGTAAGTGCTAACTTACTCTCATCGTGAATATTGGTGACTGTAAACACTCAAGAGTTTCATTTTAGTTAACAGTGCAGTACCTCTAGATGCTTGAACTCATTGATTCTGCTCTGTGGGGTATTGAACCCTCATCTGTGTTTATTAGAAAGTCTGTGTTTGGGTGCTTAGTACTATAAAAAAATTTACACAGATGAGTATTTTGTACCTTAACTTGTGATAGCACTCAGTTTGCAACAGTGTTTTTAATTATTTCCAGCAATAAAATAATTTCAAAACAGTTGGTATAAGGATATTTAACCTTATTTTTCTTAAGACTTCGCCCTCCCTACTCTCCCAACTGACTTGGCATAACATTCCAATTTAAAAAATTTGGTTTGTATGCTTGTAGGAATGTGTACTAGTAGAAGGTGGTTTTTTAATAGTGAAGAGAGGAGGATTCAAGCCTGTATAGATAATCTTTCTGGTTTTGTTTTAATCTTTCAACTTCTCTATCAGCTAGAGGTGCTAGCAACTCAGAAAAAATTCTTTATGGATTTCATGCATTAGGCCACACATGGAATAATTAGTGTTTTGGATATTGTGCTTTGGAAGTGAGTTTTTTAATTAATCTCTCATTTTGTGTTGTGTGTTAAAGCATTATGTTCTTCAGGTGCTCCCCTCCCTTTGCCATTACATGGATTCTAGTTTGACACGATCCTGTCTGCAGGAAGGTGTTGCTTCTCATTGGCAGTACTTGCTAACAAGCTTAGAATCATAGAAAGGTCTGGGTTGGAAGGGACCCCAAGGATCACAGAGTTCCAACCCCCCTGGCATAGGCAGAGCTTGATGTCTGCAAAACTGTGAGATAATGTTTAGGTTTTTCCAGGCTTAAAATACTATGTAATTCTTGGAGAGACAGTGAGGCTTGTGTAGAGTTTTCCCTGAGCTTTCTTGAGGTATCCCTGCTTCTTACGTCAGTCCAGCCTAAATCCCAGCTTGACAAGTTACAGGAAGCCAAGTGTTCCTTCTTTTAACTTCTCTGAGAATTTTAGGATGTGGCTTATCTCTTTTTGGTGATGCTATAGATATTCAAAGTAAACTCATGTGACTTGGTATTCTATAAATATAACAGTAGTATCTGCTTTCTCATAAAGACTGGTTGGAGGTTGTGTTCCACAGCCTGGATATTATAGCAGCTTTCAGGAAAAGTGCTTTCCAAAAGCTTCAAATAGATACTGCAAGGGATTACTCCAGCCAGCGGATGATTTTGATGGGATAACTGTACTGTCCTTCAAGAGTCTGCATATGAAGGTCAAGATTCTTAGGCTAGAAAGATGATGCTTGTGTAGCTCAGTAATTAGGAATTCCAGGACAAGATAATGCTAGATTCTAGTTCCTGCTCTTGGGTTTTGCAACACCATCTTGTTGAGTAAAATAAAAGGCCACAATTCATAAAGAAATGAAATTTCTGATTTCCAGGGGCAGGTTTGTGTTTTTCCAATAGACTCTTGTGCCTTCAGAGTAGCCCATTTGTACCTAAAATACCTATAAAATATAGTTTTTGTAATGTTTTATTTATCTAGAAGTAATTGATTTGTAGGTGCAAGTCTACTGCTGCTTTTCAAGAACTGCTACTGATCTTGAACCATACAGCAAGGGGGGAGTTTGTGTGACCTGAGTAGCAGTGGAGGGAGGATGGCTTTGCTAAGGCGATACAGCTCAATTTCCCTCAAGAGGGCAGTGTTATTCAAAATATTATTTTGTTGTTGGTAGTATCTCTGTCTAAATGCCTAGAGCCCTCTGCCAAGGCCTAAATCAAAGAAAACTGCAGGACTCCTTTATTTTGAGACACTGGTGTGAAACAAGGAAATCCGAGATGGACATCTGTTGTGAAGTTGACAAAGAGAATAGCCAGGCTAGACTTAGCGGAACGAGACCTTCAGCCTTCCCTGTGGCCTACCTGTGAGAATAACTGAATGTCAGCTGCTGTACAGCTTGGCATGACACTTTAAAATGTGTGGTGTGGTTGTTCTTTTTGCAGGTACTTCAGTACTGAATTTACTACATAAAGCTTGTAGCAAACTTGCATTGTGCTGCTTGGGCTGTGGTTGAGTTAGGTGATGGTTGGTAAAGCCGGGCAAGATGTAGCCCTGATCTGAGCGTGCTAACCTGTGTGAGGGACTTAATGTCTGCTCCATCTTTGTATAAGTACCCTGTAAGCTTGGCTGTATACCTCTACTCGTATGCTTGAGTAACCAGGTAACTTTGATGCCAGTTCAGATTAATACGGAGCAGAGCCCAGGCCCTTGCTTTGCGCTCTGATTTAGCATGGTCCGGGTCTTCCTAGAGCTTTTCTTCAGGGACCCTGTGTAGATCAGGCAGCAGTTCAGTCCCCTAAGGCCAGGCCGGTGTGAATATAGGTTAGCACTCAGAAGGTCACTCTCCAGGAGCAGGGAGTTTAAGATGGATTGTCCGTAGGCTTGTCCATAGCCTGTCCCCAAACCTCCTTCCTTAGAGCTCAACAGTTTTAGCTTGGATTTTTTTTTTTTTTTTTTTTTTAAATTCTAACTGTGTATGGCAGGAAGTGGGTAGAGGGGAGGGCATGGGGCTTATCAGCAGAGTTGTCATATGCAGCTGGGAGAGTGCTGTGCATTAGCAGCAAGATGAAAATACCTCCTTTAACAACCTCAGGCATACAGGCATCCACAGTGCATGTATGGACAGCACAGCTTGAACTGCCTGTCATTTGTGAGTATCCTTTGCACAGGCTCCACACCATAAACTGTTAAAGAAGGTACATGTCTCCTGCCCACAAGGATATGTTGTCTCGGAGGGAAGTCAGGGCTTTATTCCATGTTTTTGAAGAATTTAAACCAACTTTGATATCTTTGCAAGTAGAAAAAGTAGTAATGGGTAAGATGGGGAACAGGTGGACAGTTTAGATTGTGGTTTGGGCACAGTGTGTGAATGTGAACAAAACTTCAGGAGGCTGTGTGATACCTCTTCCCCTGCTTGCATGTCTTGCAGCTTCTCGTGACGGAAGGAAGCCTCTTTCACGCCTCTGTTTTGCCTTTACTCAAAGGTCTTGCTGGAAAGAAGCTCTTCAGAACATTGTCTCGGAAGCCCCCTTTCTCTTAGGCGTTGGGCAAAGTGAGTAGGGCTGGGTTAGGTGAGGGAGTTTTGTGTTTTCCCGCAGCGCTTCGTGAGACGGTTCCGCCTTGGCCGTGGGTGAGCGGGAAGGGGCGCTGCAGGGGTGTTTGGCCACTTGGTGGGGCTCTGGGCACAGCGAGTGGTGGCAAATGCGGGGTTTGCTGCTGCTGCCATAGCTTTGCTGAGGAAGCCGAAGGAAACTTGCTGAATCTGCAGCCCAGAATAACAACTTTGCAGCTTGACATTCATATATTCTAGGTCTAGCCAGAACCAGAGAAACGAAGAGTTTGAACTTCTTTATATAAAGATTTCAGACAACTGAGGGTCAGTTTTGTGTGAAGACTGTGCAAACAACTGCAAAAAGCTGCCGTGTCCTCCGGTGCTGTCTTCTGACGGGAGGATGTGAAGGGGGTTTTGAGGCTGCCAGACCCACGAAATCATGTTGTGTTACACAGTAGTGGGAGGCAGCTTTAAAGCCCCTTTTTATCTTTAGTAAAGTTTGCTCAGGCGCTGAAGCCAGTTTTAGCTGGCATGGAGTCTCCCAAGCTTATGGACCAGATACAGGCAGAGCATAAAATAAATGGCTAGAGATACCTGGGAATAAAAACAAGGAAAACTTTGAGCTGAATACCCAGATTCTTTTTGCCTGAAAAATGCCTTGTTTCCGAAAGCTAAAAAGAGATCTAAATGGGGACAGAATTGTATGTGACATCATGAAACTCCATAGCTTTCATACTTAGTTGCACTCTCTTCTGTGGCATTCAAGGGACCCTCTTAATTAGTGGTGGTTTTAGTGCCAACATCTGTATGAAAATGTTTGTAGAATATTGATTATGCTGGATTTTCTTGATGCCAGTGGATGCAAGAAAATAAATGGTAGGTGTGTATCAGCACTGCTGCAACACACTTCTCTTTATCCCCACCCCCAGAAGGTCTGAGCACTCTCCTGCTGTTCTGCAGTCATTGCTCACTAACAGCCCGGTGACTCCACCGTGGCAGAACCCAGGAACAGTTCTTAAAAACTGCACTGGTCTCCTGTAGGGACCAAGCTGTGTGCATGATTTCGTGGGGACTGGAACAGTTTTGTTCCTCTCAGTCTTTATCGTGTGGCGTCGTTTCTGGTTTTGCAGTGCCAACAGGCCAGAGTTGGGTTTGGCTCTTGCTGTGCTCTGTATGATGCATGTGGCTGACTGGGAGAAGGGAGGTTGTACATGTGGTTTTTCTCTGAACGAAGCCCGAGAAGGCTCAGTTCATGAGAAAGAGAGCAAGGTGTCTAGGAGCTGAGTTTCCTAATGGGTAGCAAATTACACAGTACTTAGTGCAAAAGAAGAGTTTGGAGTTTGTGGCAGTGATATGGAAAGGCAATGTCCGCATCTCTTTACGAGTATATTTTTCTGTATGTTAGAAAAAAATTGCAAGCTGCAAGCCCCACTGGAGGGGACTGGGAGAGGCCTGTGTTTGTAGAAAATGAACAAACAAAAGGAGGGAAAACCCAGGTTATGTTGAGGTTTCCATAGCAACACAATACTTTTCCTGGAAATATCAAATAATGAGATCTAATCTATCTGCTATTTAACTCTTGCTTGCAAAGCCCTTTCCTTTCTCAGCTCACCTGCCACCCTCCACAGCATCCTCTAGTGATGGCTAGCTGTCACTCTGCAGCGGTGGCCCGTGTGGGGAATGGCGTTCCTGGGAGGAGGCTGTTCCTGTTCTGTTCCCCCTGCTCCAAAGCACGCAGAAAAGGAAGAGCTTCTGAGGCAGCATGTGCCTGGTGGGCTGTGCGTGGGAATGACTCGCTGGCTGCGCTGATCCGGCAAAGAAGCTCCTGTTTCCCGCAGATCCCAGAGAGGATGGGCGAGAGCAGAGTTGCCAGGCAGGTATGTTGCTGAGATGTTCTGCAGCCTGCAGAGTTGACTGCATAAGGATGTGTCCTCCTTGGAAATCATGCTGCTTAGCACCTGTCTGAGATCTGTAGAAAACTTTCTGTGGACGTTTGGAGACTTAAATTTGTACCTAACAGTCTGCTCCTTGTTTGGAGAGCATCAAATCTGGGAACCCTCGATGGTAGGGGAGGGAAGCCGCTTGCAGAGGGAGGTGGAAGGCTGGCAGTTTTTAGCAGATTAAAAAGAACAATTGAGAAAGTGGGCAGCGTGACAAAAGTCCCACAGAGTTACTAGTGGTCTGAAAAATGTAGAAATGAGTGTCTGTTCTTCTCCTCTTGTGGAGAGAAGCCCCGGGTGGATGTGAAAGACCCTGTCCTGCTACGACATAGAGGAACCAGGTTGTTCCCTGCCCTCTGCCTGTAGCAGCAACACCCTTTGCTGCATCCGCTTCCTTGCCCGTGATGCAGCCCCGGGCAGGCAGGGCCGAGCGAGCCTGGCAAGACGGGCTGCTGCTGGAGGGGAGAGCTGCCTGCAGCAGAGACAGGGTGGTGGCCACGCTGGCAGCAGACTGGCATGAGGGTGGGTATCCTGGAGGTCATGGCTCCCTGCCTTAGAAGAAATGGTCACAATCCTGACGGCTGTGGGGATGTCCTGTAGTCACTGTCTGCTGCCCTGCTGCTTGGACTCTGCTCTTTGGAGCTGCCTGCTTTGCCCCTCTCCGATGGTGTAGTGTCTGTAACTCGCTCTGGAAGTATTTGAGTCTGATGTTTGCCTGGCCAGGGAGAGTGCCTGGGGCTGCTTCAGCAGAAGCCAAGTGCAGCTGATTTAAATGTTCGGGTCATGTCGCTCTTCTTGCATTCTTCCTGCTTTCTAGCCTCTTTGGCTGTTAGGGGAAGATAGAAAAATTTGATTGTGTGTGTTCTGGGTTGGTGGGTTGGTGTTTTGGGTGTGGTTTTTTTTTTTTTTTTTTTTGATGGATTGGTTTTGGTGTGTGGTGGTGGTTTTTCTTATTTTTTTATTACCACCATCTCACCATTGTATCTGAGGTCTCCTGCATGGTAACCGGTTAGAAAGAGAGCATGGTGAGAAAAGACAGGTATCCCAAATGATGCTGTATGTATATTATGTATATACCTTTAGAACTGTGTTTGAGGTGGAAGAGTTCTTAACCTGCAAAGGAACGTAATTTGGAAACAAGCTTGCAAGCTGCCTAGTGAAAGCACTTGGATAAACCATGGAAAGAATCTTACAGCTTAAGAGGGGATTCCTCTAGAAGGAAACTGCCTGGTGAGGAGAGGCCTAGAAGAAACTTGTGTTGCTGTTCATACCATGAGTTCTGTGACGGAGGATTTTTCCTGGTCACCCCTTGCATGTATAGAGAAGAGTCCCTTTCCACCCTGCCAGCTTTTATCCATTAACTAAGTTTCTGAGGATTTCTTCTTCCTCAGAATCCCTAGGGACTGGGCATGGTACAGGCAGGGTGTTAGTACAGACTTTTGGTATTTCCCTGCTAGCATAACATTATTTTGAGTGGTCAGCTGGTCCATCCTGCTTGCAAACTCGGTGCTAAACTGATCATTGTATTTCAGAGTTCCCATCAGATACCAGTGATAGACACTGTTTTATCCCTTTCTAGCAGAACACATGCGCTTCAGGCACATGAAGATGTAGGGAGACTTACCTATTTCTAGGAACGTGTCTCTTTTCTGCGTTTATGTTGGTGACGCACGCTATGGCCTTTGTTTTTACTGCAGGTCTTAGGACTTTGGACTCTGGGGAAGTGCTGTGGCCTGTGGTGCATGGTATGCATGTAGCGTAGGCTGTGTTGGGTCTCCTTCGTTAGAGACCTGTTGCCTGCCTGGCCGTAAGTGCAGCGGAGGGAGTTCAACAGCCCGTGTGATCTCCCTGCTTCTCCCATTCTTTGGCTTCGATGGGAAAGCAGAGCCTACGGAGTATGATGTACAGTCTGACAGAGGACTTCTGTATTTAGATGTATTGTGTTACAGCCTTGTTAAGGGCCTGACTGTGGCCAACCCCTGCAATATTCAGCAAAAGTAATATTCTGTTTTAATAGGTGGGCTCTCATGTTTGGTGTTTTGTGTGTGATGTGGTTTTTGTGTTTTTGTTTTGTTTTTTTCCCTCGCTCTCCTCTGCGATTGCTGTTCTGTTATTAACCTGTTAATGCTTCTTGAGCCCTGAAGATTTGTGGATAGCAAACAACCATCATTACAATATTAGGAGAAAACCAGTTCAGAGGTGTTCAAAGAACAGTAATTCAGGTATGTGCCAGTAAATAGGAAGCAGTACTCTAATATCTCTTAACAAACTATCCCCCATCTTTAAATATTTATTATATTTCCTCATATTTCTCCTGACAGACACCTGTTCAACTTCTGACCTGTTTGTAAAAATCTGCACACCATCTATCAGAGGGATACGCGCACTTACAAACTTCTGTTCTGTGGGCATTAAGTAAATTATTTCTTTAAGATCATATGGCAGATCTATAATTAATTAAACCCTCCATGATATTAGCGCAAAATAATTTAGCCTTTCTAAAAAGGTAAATGTAATTTGCCGATCTGGTATTTGGAAGAATGCTTTCCCCAAAATCAATTCCTTTAGTTTCCAGAGAATAGAAATGAGAAGCAATCTCATTTTAATTATATCTCTTTATTGCTAACAAAGGAATGATTTATGCAATTAAATTAACTGGCTAGAAAATTATTCTCAGCTGGGCTGTCCTAATTCTTTGCTTTCTGAATTGCAGGCTCTTACACTTCTCTATGTAGATTAATTTTTCTGATATGCAAACAATGCTCCTTGTGTTCATTTTTAACATTTTTTATTCACAGCTCCACTTTTCTTAGTGTCAATGACATGAGTAATATTTGTGCACTGCTGAGCTCTGATTCAGGCCTTTTTTATGTAGAAAGATTGGAAAAAAAAATCTTTTCTTTTGAATCTCATTATTGCCAGTGCAGAGCAAGGTTTTGAAGTTTCCTTATCTATTGCTGAGAAACAGCAGCGGGAACATGGAGGGACTGCAAAGATGTCAAAGGATGCAAACTTTTGAAGGAAAATGTATCAGCATTGAGGAGACGGGTGATTTGCAGCTAGTGTGAAGAAAGCATTTTTTTATGTATTTCTTTTAAGCCCCTGTCTGCTTGCAGCCAGGCAAAAAGCTGAAACTTGGGTGGGGTGGGGGGGAACGTGTCTTATGTTATGCACAGACTTAATAGGCAAAGAATTTTGGATTTTCTCTCCGCCTAGGATTGCCTCGTAGCGGCAGGCCAGAACGTTAGCTAGTGATATTTGGGCTGAGGGGAAAATTACCATGTAACAACACATTGTGACCATGTGCCAACGCAGTCTGACATCTTCTGAATGGGGCATTGGTGTAATCTCCTGTTTTAAAACAGCAGTGAACATATTGCGGAGCATGCATTAGCTCTGCCTGCGCTGTCCTGCCCTGTATCAGTAGAGATGTGTCAGCTGGTCAGTGTTTGCTGTGTTGGCACTCTCTTGCGCTGCTGTCAGATGGTTTTGAAATAGAAAAAGCAGAGTTCGGTCTGGGTTGGTATGCAGCGCTTTGGGTGGGGAAAGGTCTGTGCCACTGGGATTCAGAGTGGGTTCTCAAGGCTTTTGAACTGCCAGACAGGGAGGATCAAGCTATGATGGTTTGAATGGGACAAGAAAGCACTCTGAGCCTGTTCCCTTGAGTGTGGATCATCCAAGGGGAATCGTCCTTCTGGGCTGGATAGCTGCTGGGTGGGTAAGTGATGGGATGGTTATTGCGATGCCTGTTTACTGCAGTTGTTGGTGTTATCCTTGAGGACACCACTGTAAAAGCAGCACGAACTGAATTTGCTTAGAAAGTGGGATCACGCTTATTGGAAGAACCTTTCTCAAAGAACAGTTGCCCTTGGCTTACTGTCAGAGTGATTTTTTTTCTTTTTATTTTTTTTTTTTTTTCCCTCCTAGTCTTGCAAGCTGTCTGCACTGGGTGGTACAGTTTTCCTCCATGAATACCTTGGCTCGTATAGGAAAGAATATCTTGCAATGCCTGAGGAGGATGCCATTAGGGGCGAATTTACAAGAAGTCTGTAGAGCAGGCTCTGAGTTCAAAATGATCTAGACTGCAGGAATGGTTAGAAATCAATAAGATGAAATTCATGACAAACATTACCTTTAGGGAGGAAACATCTGATTAAAAAAATGAGAAACAACTGCCTAGGCAAGCAGCACTGCAGGAAAGGATTTGGGTTCTTAGTGAATCACGGCTAAGTGAGTCAGAGTGATGCTTCTTCAAAAAGAAATCTTGTTCCTGGAAGTATTAATAGGAGTGTCATGGGCAAGTTGTGGGGTTGGAGGAGAGATATGACTACTCTGTCTTGCTTGCTGAAGTCTAGGCTGGCAGAATGTATCCAGCTTTGCATGCTGCATTTCAAAATGGGACAGAAATGGGAAATCATGACCGGTGGGTTAAGTAATGACAAGTCTTACAGATGGGAGAAAATAAACTTTGCTTACAGCATGGGAGAATTAAGCTGATACTAGGAAAATATTGACCTTAAGCTTCAATGCTCATATATCGGCCTGTCAGGAAAAGCCTTGAACCCATTGGATGTGTGCTTGGGTCCCCCAACTCCACCTGCTTCTATTCTTAACTTGGCAAAACTGAGCTTTCCCCTACTCTGGGGTTACTCTGTGTTCCTACAGCCTGTGTGGGTAGAAGGCTTTATACTTCCCCCTCTTCACTTAGCTCCTGTCCCCTGCTACCTGTTTCATTCTACTTTGCCAGCAAATCCAGTGGGAGCTGCTACTGAAAGCTGCTTCTAGTGATAACTAAGGGAAAGGCTTCACTTCTCAGTGCCAGAAATCCTCCATTCCTTTTGGAACAAGTAGCGTGTGTGAACATACAAGGAACAGAGTAAGCAAGAAGATGTGCTCATAGTGGAATGGAATGAAAGATAAGGAAGGGAAATTAAAAACAAAACAAACCCCGACAAAACCCAAAACCAAAACACCCAACACGAAAAAACAAACACCAAAACCAACAAACAAACCAAACAAAAAAAAAAATAGGACAACAACAAAAAAAACCCCATGCACAAAAAAAAAAAACCTGTAAAAACCTGCAAAACACCAAACACAAATCAACCACCCACCAACGTAAAAAACCAAACCAAAATATAACTCTTTTTTCTATGGCTGATGGCAAGGTGATGCTTCACTGGCATCTCAGATTGGTTCCCTTACAAAGGGCATACTGGGACTGCTGGAAAGCTTTTAATGAGGGGCAGTGTAACTTGCAAAAACAGGACAGTCCTTTGTTTCGTGGTACCAGGAAATGTCCAGCTGCAGGTACTTCTTGGAGCTGCTTCATGGAGGCCGCTATGGGAGGGGAGGGAGAGCCAGAGCAAAGCCCTTAAACTTCCAAAATGTTAGGAAATGCAGAGTTTAAAGTGCACTTCTTGCAAACACAACCACATAATAGTAATCCTGTCAATGAACATGACAGTTTCAAGGATCAGCTCCAGAGGAAACTCTGCCACAATCTGAATTCTGGACTTCTTTCTCCATTTCTTAACAAAAGAAATGAGAGTGAGTTCCCTCCAGGTCCTCTAATAGAATTAATCACCTCTCCATGGACCATTTCCCAAATGTGCCAGGATTTAATTTCATACTGAGTGATATCCAGATGAAAAGCTGCCTTTGGTAAAACAGGGGATCTCTCCTGTAAAGCAGATCTCTCTTCCAGGTGGCTGTTGTCCTGGCTGAGAAGATCCCTGCCCCTGAGCTTCACTTGTTGATTGATCCTACAGGGACGGCTGCCTGGGAATGCCTTTCCTCCCTCAGATAAGGCTTACTGCTTTGTGAAGCCACTGTCGATGTGCTCTCTGCATGCACTTTTCTTCCAGGTGAGATCCTGCTGAGGTATAAGTGAAACAAACAGGGAGTTCACCTGGCATATGAACGGTGTGAGGACCAGGGAGGTGTGCAGTCAGGACTATGTGCTCTCTGGAAAACGGGGTGGGGTTTGAGGACCTTGTCCACTTGTCCACAGTTTACTTAAAATAGAAGAAAAATCACTAGAAAGCTCCATTTTGCTCCTGCTTCATTCATTACTCTTTGCTGTTATGCTTTGCCCAGATTTTTTTTTTTTAAGTCTAATATCTTCACTGTTTTTTTTTTTTTTT
>KL276460.1:1762-26023 GCA_000699545.1 Podiceps cristatus | reverse complement strand
TGCCACACTAGCTGCCAGATCCCAGGACTTTGTCCTGCGGCTATCCCACCTGTCTGGGAGAGTAGCACCAGTGGGCTTCAGAGGAACCCCTGCCCTGTCCTCCTGGGATGGAAAAGGGGTGCAGGAGGAAACCAGGGCTTTGGGAGGTCTCTGGTCCTGGAGAGAAATAAAGGACCCCACCCTTAGTATGAAACAGCAAGAGGTTTTCATCTCAGCCCTGGTTAATGAGGGCATTTTGATCTACAATTGCTGACTGCAGAAAGAGCCTCCCTGATAAAGGGGGAAGGGATGTCCTGGGGGAGAGGGTCGCTGAATATGCATGGCCCCGGGTCTCTTTGTTTAGCTGATATCTGACTATATTTATTCTTCTAGATTACACATTCTGACTGCGGAACAAAGGGCTGGCAGGAGCTGCTCTCTTGTGCTTAATAATTTGAGTGAATTTACATTTCAATGCAGCCCTGCACCACTTCCCACCCCCCACGGAAATAGCAGAATTTCCCTGTTGCAGGGAGGGGGAAAAGAAACTCCCACTCCGGTGGCCGAGTTGGGAGATTTATTGATATTCCTCTCTGAATTTATTCCTTGCAAATCCCGTACGTGTGTGCCCACCTGTCTGATGCAGAGATGTTTTCTTCCCTGCCACCCTGCTCCATGACTTGCTCAGATTTGCCCCACCTCCCTGCTGAGCAGTGTGATTCATCGACAAGTAATTAACCATCAGCAGTACAGAAAGTACCTGGCTAGGCAGAAGTGTGAAAACACATCTACACCTAATGGGAACTGGATGGAAGATTTCCAGTTTGAGTGACACCCAGGGAGCTGCAAAGTGTGGAAAAGAGTTAGCCATTGCCAAAACTCCCCCAACATGCTCTGGTTTCTATGTAATGTCCTTTTCACTCTACTTTAGGGTCTGAAAGTGGAAAAAAAAAAAAAAATATCATTTGCTGAGTCAGAGTCACAGGGAGGTCTAGAGGTGGCAGTTTCTCACCTGTCTGCCTGACCGGGCTTGGATCCTTGCCTGTAGCGAATGGTTTGACCACAGGGCTCGTCTCTTGTTTGAGATGAATTTTCCCTGTTTCTGCATCCCCAGGCTTATCTACAAGAATCATTTTGTGCCCCTGCTTAGGATCCTGGGCCTTGTGTGCATGAGTGTCCTGTACTAGCTGCCACCCAGTGCTTACTGAGCCCCAGTCCTGAAGTCTAATGTTAAGACAGTTGTGTATGTTGTGCCTGTCCCACCCGATAACCTCGCAGGGACACGGGGTCTTTGTATACTGATATCCCCAGCATGTTACGCTGCGCTCGGGACTCTTGCTGCTACTGCTCTGCATCAGCCCATTATAACAAATATTTGATTATAGCAACAGATTCTCATTACTGGTGCAGAGGACATCGCTGCTTGTCTCGAGCCCCTTAGCAGATGGGCTGTGAGCCCATGAGGACAGGACTTTGCTGGGTGGTGTGGTCTGTGTGTTGAGGTGTGGATCTAGTAGTACCTTTCTTCCATTTTCTCCTCTCTAGTCCCACATTGTCTCCCATGGTGCAAAATGAGATGGACCCGCGGTGCTCTTGAGGCTGAAGGAGCAAGACGAGCAGCCTCAGACCTGCCAGAGTCCAGCAGCCTCTTCAGAAGCTTGTTGAATCTGCACTGGCTCTTTGGGCAGCCAGAGGTCAGGTGCTTTTTGTCTTGAATACTTTTCTTGCTCTCTGTTTCCTTCTTTTTGAGTCTGTATGAAGAGCTCTGTGTGGGAGATGCAAGTTCTAGAGCTGAGCTGCAGGGAATCCTCCTTCTAGCCAGTTCCCTATGTGTGACCAGTAGCCTTTAAGGTGTTCTGTTCAGGCCTTCATTCCAACCTGAACTGCAGGAGAATTTGTAAATGGGTTTTATAGCCAAGTTTTCACCACTTCTACGTACATTAGCATGTGTCAAGCTCTCTGTGGATATGCTTCCCTATGCTGCCCAGAGCAAAGGGGCTGAATTCTTGGCTCTGCAGGAAGCAGTGCAATGATCTCAACCTAACCAGTGCTTATAAAGTAAGAGCTTGTGTGTGTGTGATGCTGCTCTTCTTACTGCTGCCCTTTCTAGATGTAGTTGTTCAGCGTTACAGAATGCAGAACATAATGCCCAAGGAACACGGGCAGAACGAGGACCTGATGCTGTGTCCTGTTTTAGGACAACAGAGGAAATGTCCTGCCCTGTGGAGCTTTGATCTAGGGTGAAACAGTGGATGGGTGGTAGAAATTCCATCTGAAACACCTGCTGGAACAGGTAGCTGTGTCTATTTTAATGGATAAATGTATATATTCATTATTTTTCATTTGTTTTGTGTTGTGTACATGCATAAATGTGGAAACATTCATATGTATGTTCCATATCACACATATATACACAATCTGTAATATACATGAACACAATGCGGCATTAAATCAGGGGGTTTCGCTTCTCTTAATTACCTAATTATATTGATTTTTACATTCTGTGCATCTTGGTTTTATCTGAACTTTACAGAAGGTGTAAGCAATACACATCTTGTCACATCCCATTTTCACACTAGCGCTGTTGCTGTATGAACCATTGCTAGAAATAAAACACGACTAGAATAGTCAGCCATCTGTCTGGAAAGCACATGCGGTCCCAGATGGCAGTTTCTCTCCCGCTCCCTGGTAGCAAAGTCCTCTGTCTAAGGAACACAGCAGAAATGTGTAACAATTCAGCGGGGATATGTATAACGTGCAGCCCTCCCCCAGGCTGGGGCTGGGGGCCTTCCAGCAATGGAAGAGGAGGGAAACTTTGAGCGTTGAGTCCATCCCGAAGGGGGGCAGGTGTTCACCTCCTGCCGAGCAGAGAGATGAGCATCCAGAGCTAGCTAACTCCACAGCAAGCCCCTCTGCTGCTCAGCTCTCTGGGAATGAGGTTCCTCATCCCGTCTGTCCCTATGTGTGACTATTCCCCCGCAAGGGTGCGGCGAGGAGCGGACAGGAGGGAGTCAGCAGGGCCTGGTGGGTGAAGATGGAAAGAGATGAAAGCCCATGAGCTATTTTCTCCAGCATTGCAGGACTGTTTGTCTCTACTGGAGACCTGGGTGCTTGGTTTGCAGGCAGCTTGGCCACCAAAAGCTGACACTTGCCCACTTCAAAGGCCCCCAAACTATGTTCACGACCCATCTCCCTCAACCAAGGAGTTGCTCTGTGTTGTTCGGAGCAATTGCAGTGTGGCATTGCTGCCTGCCCTCAGTGCCAGTTGTGAAAAGGCAGCATGGGAATGTCTTTCCTGCCAACAGAGGTGAATGGGTGATGAAACACCTCTAGTTAGCAAAGTGTGCTCATTTCTGCTGGACTCAGCCTCCAAGGGTTGCTTTCACTGGTCAAAATAAGCAGAAAAAGCCCGAGAATGGGAAAATCGCCAAAGTCTGGGCGTGACTCAGTGAGAATGCAGCTTCATCCTTTGAACTCTTCACCTCTTCATGCAGTTTTGAATCTGGCCTGCGGGAGGGATAAAGGATAACAGAACAGGTCTCTGCAGAGCTGAGGAATACAGAAAAAAATGTAAAAAAAAAAAAAGACAGACAGCACTCTGTGCCTTTGGGAGAGGCACCCAAAACCTCTTGCCTGTGTCTTTCATTCCAGCCTTTAGAAGAGCCAAACAGTGGTCCTGGGAAACAGTGTTGAATTTCCTTATCTCCTCATTGTTTTGCCTTGCAGAAACACCTCCTGTGGGTTCCAGTTTTCTGGAGTGTCTTTCAAGCTTGTCTTCGTTCCCAGAAAAGTCTTTGCACCATCTACTGACTTTTTAACCTTGTGATACCTGTCCCCATTCACTGTTTTTCTACTGGGATGCTCAAGGATGTGACGTTGTACTGCAGAGGTTGGCACGAGTCCTTTTGTACAGGAGAAAGCTGCTGTGCGGGCTCTGTGAAACCTTCAGGAGACGGCTCTGTTTTGCTCCCAACCCTGCCCTACACCGGGGTGTTCTCTGTCTGGAGATCGACCAGCTGTTCACTCTCAGTGCCAAGGGAGGGCTGGCAAGGAGCCCTGTGGCCACGGCAGTACAGCAGTGATGGTGGGTGCAACGAGTGGGGTGTAGGGGGTGTAACAAGTGGTGCAGTCCTCTCTTGCAGTGCTTCCCTCCGCCGGGCCTTTGCGGGAGCACCAGAGATGCCCACCCCGTGCAGCCACAGGCGACTGCAGCCCCTGGGGCTGCCCCTTCCCCTTTGCACTTGCGCGGTCAGAAGGAAAGGCAGAGCATGTCAAGCAAAGGTCCTGCTGAGGCTGAGCAAAGGGTCAGATGGTTTTGGAGGCAGGAAAAAAGCAACTGCTCCTATTTTCCTCTCAGAAACAGTCATGCCTTGGCCCAGCTTTTGCAAAACAGAATTAGAAAGGCTTGCTGAGCGCTGGGAGCTGGCGAGAGCCATCACCCAGCCAATTCATCATAACAGGAGCCTGGTATCTAATAAGCAGGTAATAAACGCGCTAAGTGTCCACCTTCAAATTGCCTGCATGCCTCCCCACAGAGGCAGGCCCTGGGCTGCAGCTGCTGACGAGGAGACGTCGCCCTGCCTGATAAGCAGATGATGTTTGGCCTGCTGGAGCGATAGCTGTCTGGTTTTTCTCTCCCAGCCACGAGCACAGGGCAAGGTGTGGGGTGGGGGAAGCAGGCTGGGGCATGAAACCCTTATCCTGTGTGAATCAGCCCTGGAGGCAGTGGGGCCTGTCTGATTGCTACAGGTTGCACAGTAGGTTTTTGATAGGGAATGGGTAGGGTTTCACTTTGTCATGAAAAACTTCACATCTTTGGTTGAGGTGCTAAAATCGTGATCTTTCCAGTTTTAAGTGTGTGAGATGATGGACAAAGGACAACTACAGGGAGGATGCTTAGGAAGTACGAGATGTTGAGAGGAGAAGCACAGGTTGATGCTCCCCTGCTCTGAGAAGACAGCTGTGGGGCATGCTGTGGCACCAGGAGGACCTAGGCCTAGACGTGGGGTCAGAGAAGCTCAAGGGAAGAGTTTCCTTCCCAGGGAATTGCCCATCCCACCTTCCCTGCTGTGCCTCAGAGGGTAGCTGTTCTTGCTGGGGGACGTGGGTGGGGAGAAATGATCCTGGAGGAGGTGACAGGTCTGGAGAAACAGGTTTTCCTCTAACTTATCCTTTAGGAAGAAATTCTTTGCAATGAGGGTGGTGAGGCACTGGAAGAGGTTGCCCAGAGAAGCTGTGGATGCCCCATCCCTGGAAGTGTTCCAGGCCAGGTTGGATGGGGTCTGAGCAACCTGGTGTAGTGGAAAGGTGTCCCTGCCCATCCAGGGCAGGGGGGTTGGCACTAGATGGTCTTCAAGGTCCCTTCCAACCCTAACCCTTCCATGATTCTATCTTCAAGGAAACACAGGTCCCGAGTGGTAGTTGGAGACGTATTGACCTATGAGGACCATCAGGCAGCAGGGACTGTGTCACCAGGGTAACCTCTCCAGTGGGACCAGGACCAGCCCCAGTTGGAGGAAAACACAGGAAGGGCAGGAAACAAGGACCTCTTTACATCCTCAGAGTGAGAAGGACCTACCAAGACATAAGATCTGGGAATACCACCTGTGATTGACAGCACAGGGAGCTGCCAATCTTCCGTCCTTGCTGGGGTTCTTCCCAGGGCACCCACCAGCACACAGGAGATGCTGCTCTCCCTGGCTTCTGCCCATCCAGGCTCCACGCAGCCGCTGGCAAGCAGGTCGTTATCGCAGGGCCCTGCTCAGCAAAGCAAAGAAGCCCGTCCCTATTTGTCACCGAGCATCGGGGCCTTGGAGGTGAATCAGATGCACTGTATTAATAGATCTAATCATCGCAAGCCTTGGTCGTGCCGTATGTAGCAATCTGTTTCCTGGCTGACAGCGTGCTCGCTGCTAGCAGGAGGGAGGACGGAGGAAGAAGCATCGCCCGTCGGCAGCTCCGTGGGACGGGACCTTGAGGGTGGCTGAGCGGAGTTTCTTTTCACGAAATCCTGGTCATCTGCTCATTGGTGGCAAATCTGCCGACAGGAGCCAGGGATCACAACCAGGGACATTTTGGGTTTTGGAAAACTTCACATGCTTTCAGGACAGGAGTTTCTTTTTTTTTTCTTGGGTATCCTTGATAAGGTCTGCTTCTCCTTTTAGTTTGCTGGCAGCCCCTTATTTCGCCTTTGTCTTCCTTGCTAGCACTGGTGGTTGGTGCCACTGCTGGCTGGCGTTTCAGGCCAGCCTGAGATCAATCGGGTAGTTCCTGCTGGCATCGCATTAATTGAGTCTTATGCTGAGAGCCCTGGTGCTATTGATTGTAACAGTAACTTCAGCTGGAATTTAGGAAGCACTTACTTGAAGTCTAAAAAATTAGAAGAAAGCAGAATGCTGGGTGATTGGACTGACTTCATTTCCAGCGGATCACACTGTAATAATTGCGTATGTCCAGTCTGCTTTCATTACTTGTCCCTCTAATAAAAGTACCAGGAATACCTTCAAATTTTAATATGCAGGATTAAGGGGCTTGGTTGGAGCAAGCAGCAGAGTACACTGGACAGGAGCAATATGAGAGAGTTTATCTTAATAACCGACAAAAGATACCCACTCGCCCTGCTGTCTGCCCCATTCATATCCTTTTCTTTGCTTTCCTTCCTCTAAAAAAAGGAAACAAAAATGCCAATTACTGACTGAGAATATGAATTTTTCATTGACCTCCTGTAATTCCCCACAAAGCTGAGGAGCCTGGAAGGTAATGAAATGAGATTTCTTCAAAGCACAAATGAATGAGAGGAGATGACTGCCTGAACCAAAACCCTGGTGAGATGAGGGCGTCATCAAGGGCCTGTCTCTGGGGTGAGGGAAGGACAGAGATGCTCTGGGGTCAGGAGGAAGAAAAAGGGGTGGCTAGAGGCTCGTCACACTGCTTTGCTTTTCCTCCTAGCCCAGGGGTAGCCCTCACTCTAAGGAACGGCTGAGACTATGGAATGGTGTGCGATGCCCTGAGAGGTTGGGGCAACCTTAGCATGAATGTGCAGGGCTATTGTCATTTGGGTTTTTTTGTGTGGTGGATTTTTTTCCTGACATACAGCCTTCCGTTGTTGCTCTTTGTGAGGGGCAAAGTATCCTGAGTGCACCCAGGCTGAGGGTGCTTTGGCTGTCAAATGTCTTGGCTTGTTTTGCAGAGCTCTTTGCAGAGGGCCCCTGCTTGCTCGTGGCTCCAAGCTTGCTGGGGTCTTGCCACTTTCCTCCACACCATGCTGGGGCTTTCTGGGACTTCTGTATTTTTTTTTTAATATGCTGCTTTGAAATAACCCAGCAAAACCTGCTCTCAAACTAATTTATTATTTTTTATACCCCCCACCTTTTTTTTTTTTTTTCTTTTTTTAAAAAAAAAAGATGCTGTCAAATTGCACTTCTTAAGATTCATAGTGGATCTCCTCTGTCTGACTCTCTTACCCAATTTAAATACACAACAGCAAGAGGGGTTGAATGCTACTATGTTAACACAGTGCCAGAGATCTCTGTGAGGTTGTTTGTTAAAAGCAAATTGTACCTGTTAAGGGGCTGGGAAGGGGAGCACAGCTGCTGTTAACTGCTTTACCAAATTGACTCTGACTCATTCGTTTCAAATGAAAATTGAAATGCTTTTGACTTCTTCTTTTTCTTTCTTTCTTTTTTTTTTTTTTTCATCCTTCCAGTGGCAAATTTGCTTTACTTAACGCTAAGTGGGGATCATTTCTTGTGATTACTGAAAAATGCATCATAACTTTTGATTACGCTGCTATTAAGGATGCAGAATGGCAATTGCTGCTGCTTGCAGAGAGAGAGAGAGAGGAAATGCTGCTGGAGGAGCTGGTGTAACCCTTTGCTATGCTGAGTGCTGTGGAGAAGGTGTAACTGCTGTCAGTCTGGGGCTGCAGACTGGTGGGGCAGGACCTAGGGGCCAAATTCTGGCTGGGTGCAAAGGAGCATGAATGCTGCTGCCTTTGGAGGGATGAAGCAAAGGCTGGAGCCTCCCTGAGCTGCCACGGCTTCCCTGAAGTCTGTCCTTTTGCAGGGGCTTATGATTCTCTCTTTAAAGGGAGACGCCTTGGGAAGATGGGCTGTTGTTTGGAGGAAGGGAACATTTTCTGGGGTGGAGAGGGGATGTTCCTAGCAGCAGGACAAAGGACACACATCCCAGGATTGTAGAGACTTCTCAGTGGGATGGAAGTTTCTGGCAGAGAGATCCTGTTTTTACGGAGGGGAATGGGGAGCACGATGTGGACAGCCTGGGAGATGCAGCAGGAGAGGGATTGTGAACTGCCCAAGGACATTGCCTCCTGTGCTGGGGAAACTGAGGCAGGGAAAAGAAGGTGGGGTATTTCCTTTGCATTGTGGTTTAAATGCAGGGTTTTCTTGCGTTTAGGGAGCACCTGCTCTGCCATAGGGAACATTTGCCCTCCCATCTATGTGAAGATCCCCAGGGTGCAAGTGGAGGACGGGGAGGTGATGGAGTATCCGAAATGCTGTGTGTTGGAAGTGATCAGCCCGGCTCCTGGGGCAGCTGGGCTGCAGAGCAGCAGCGGAGGCTTGACCTCAAGACAAGTGACAGCGAAGCCGATGAGCATACAGGAGGTAACACCTACGTGGATGGGGAGAGCACTCTGGGCCGCTGCAGAGCGCCCTTTTCTGGCTTAGGAGAGATGTAATGTTTTCCTCCTGCCACTCAGCATGGTGAGCTATACGCAGAGCATGCATGGACTGGTATAAACCTGGCATAAATTGTGTGCGTCCAGTGTTGCGCGGGATTTGGGCAGTTACCTGAGTGGAGGTGCTGATTTTTCTCTGCCTGCCTACAGACAGCTCATCCGAGGGGCCATTAGCAGTGGAGCTGGGGGTTTTGGTGGCCGATTGCTTAGATGCTTGCTCCTTTGTGGCCCCTTCCCAAGGGGTCTTGCTTTACTGTTTTTATTGCCCCTTTTGTAGCTCTCCCAGGGCACCACCTGCCCTCTGTGGCTGCTTTAGCTCTGTTTTTCCACTGAGAACTACGTTTCCCAGAGTTCCTGCTCTTAAAGGGCTGAAGCGCTGTAACAGGCAGTGCTGAGCTGCCTCTGACAAGATGTAACAAGAAATGTTGGACATGAGGCTGCACTCAAATAATAAGCGCAGAAGAGCGGCCATAGCAGACATTTGCAACAGGTTTGGAAGATGAGGCGCTCTCAAGAATAAGGGAAGGAACCCTGTGTTTCTGCTGCGGTCCTTGTTGCTGTGGGGAATGCTGTGGCCAGCTGCAAACAGCTGGTTCGGCCTCATGCCTTGGAACAGCAGAGCGGTTTGTGGGAGTGAAAGCACAGGCAGAGCTACGGAGGCTGTGTGTGTAAGTCAGCGCCGCGAGGCTCTCGGCATACTCAGGAAGAGGTTTCTGGCCCAGCAATACTTGCCCATAAGTCTCCTAAAACCGGGAGCAGCGCTTTCCTAATACTGCGAGGCTGGAAAAGTTAGAAGGATCAAGGACAGAAATACGTGGAATGATTGGATGCAGGGATCAATCTGCAGAGCTACAGAGGAAGAAATGTAACAGCTACTAGTATTGATGAGACAGCCAGTGTGCCCCACGGAGAATTGCGAGTTCTGCTTTGTGTACTTCCTCTCTCTGCACCAAACTGAGAAAGACAGAACGGACTTGGCTGGTCTACCCAGTGCAATCTGGTTACAGGAAGGGGCTTGCTTAGAAAGCATTGGCAGCTGTGTTAATGGGATTTCTTGGCTATAAAGCTCTTAGGGGGGTCGTACCTTTACCAGCTTGCCACAGAGCCCACCTCCAGTTGGAGGGGACCTAAAGCAGTTCTCGCAGCCCACCTCGCTGCCGCCTCTGACATGGACAAGTAGGGGCTGGCTTTGCTCTGGGAGAAGAGGGACCCTCATGCCAGAGGCTGTGGTTTGGCAATACGCTGAAGGTCAACCGGTTTCAGCATTCCCCAAAGTATATACATGCATACATACTTATAGATATATACATATATATGTATACATGTGTGTGTATATATATAAAATACACATATATATATATTTTGCTGGCAGCTGAGATAAAAGGGATATAATGAAAATGTAAACGAAAAACTTTACACCAGGCATGGCCTGACAGAGGGAAGATTGATATCCCATGATGCTTTGTCTTGATGAGACAATGAAAAATAACCACCACGGCAGCTGTGTCAATATCAGACTTGGTAATGCACCACTAGCTGTGGGTTTTTATTTAATCCGCTTTGCTTTAAGATGATAACGGTTGTTACTTTTCAATGCCTGTCTGTCAGCACCCTGGCATTGCAATATTCCTCCGCAGCTTTGCGAGCGGGTTTCATTTATTTTAAAATACCATTTCACACACTGCTGACTTTTAACAGTGTTCCATGTGAGTTTGGGAGATTGAATAGTGACAGAAACAACACTCTTTATGAGAATACAGAATATTAAAAATGGGGCACAATATACAGATGGCAGTTTTCACTACAGCTTGTTTTTTTCCCCCCAACCTGCTTCTGCTACTCAGCTTCCCACTGAATGCATTTGTAGTAACACCATAAATGTCACTTTCGCTGACTGCCTTTTGGCATTTTATTTAAATGGGAATTCAGCTCTTGCTGCTGCCGCCGCTGCATTGAGCTCGTGTTTTGCAGGAGTGCCACTGTGCACGCTCCTCTTGCATTTCCCATCGGCTCGGATCCGGGGGCTGCCAAAATAGCAACCCCAGCTGTGGCAGTGTGATGGTGTGTGCATCTGTGTGTATGCACCTGTGTAGCTCTGGGAGGACTGGGAAGGTCATTGAAAGCCTTCCAAGAGCGGCTTCTACTTGGTGAAATACTTTTCTTTCTGCTTGGCTTCTCTAAGACTCTCATCTTGCCAGCAAAATGCAAAATCATTTGCTGCTGTGATGGCACCAAGAGGCAGATGATATCTGGAGTTAGTGACTCTTGGTTGTAGCTCCTGGGGCTCTTTTGGCTGCTTTCTGCCTAAAATCTGGCTGTTTGCTTTAGCCTGGCTGCTGCGGTGCTGAAGAAGCCCTGTCCCTTCCAGGTTTCCTGGGGCAGGTAACAGAAAAGGCTTCCGAGAAGGTGGAATAGTCATGCAACAAATGCTTCCATGGGCCTGGCTGGTGCTCCCATAACCATGTAGATCTCGAAAGTTTGGTGTGTGAAGAACTGAAGGGCGACAGTCCTTGTCAGTCCCGACCTATCTCCTGTCACAGGACTGGAGACAGCCTCTGGTCTGCAGGTGCTTTACTGGGGGACCACATAGCTTGAAAAGCAACGGGGAAGAGGATAAACTGAGGACTTGTTTTGATTTTGTCCTCCAAGACATTTGTGTCTCAGAGTGTCTGGAGATGACCAGCAACCTCCTGAAGCGTTCCTGCTCATTTGGGAACAGACAAGGATTCTGGTGGTTTTTACCCCATCGCGGCTGCTGGTGGAAGGGAGTGTGAACTGCTGCTTGTGTCCTGGATGCCCTGGCTCACCTTGCTGACCCGAAGCAGCTCTGCTCCCTCCCTTTCCTGCACACTAGCTTTTTGGGCTGTCGTTCCGTAAATGCAGGAGGACTCTGTACCCAGCACTGAACATATCCTCTGTCAGCACACAATTCCTTCAGCGTAGGGAGGAAAAGCTGGTGCAAGCCTTATCCTTGTATTTCTTGTCCTTGTTCCCACTACCAACAGCCCTATTGATAGTCTACGCTGTGATAACTCACTGTCCTCTCTAAACACAGCTGCAGGAGGGATGGGTTGCACTCCTGTCTTCAGCTTCTAATTCTACAAGGCACCAAAGTGTTTTTCAAGACATGTAATTGCCTGGTTCCCCCTGTTCTTTACATACCTTTGGAAATATCTAAGCCTCTGCACATCTGGACAGGAACGGTTTGGCTGAGTTGTAGAGGATGATTGTGGTAGAGACAGAAATCCTGCAGCCTGATGGACAGAAAAATGTTTTTGTTTGAAAATGGAAATATTTATTTTGCTTAACATGAGAAAGAAGGTTATGTAAAAAAAAAAAAAAGTTTCGGGTCTTTATTTGTAATTTTGAGGTGATGGCTGGTTGCAGGGAAGTATTTCTTTGTTTCCTACCCATGTACCCTCTAGAGATCCTTGAAGTCACCAAGTGCTTCATAAAGTTGTTTTAGTGTTTTGGAAAATGATAGATGTAGGATTATTACTTTCCTCTCTGTAAAATGCTTTTATTTTAATGTTTGAGCTGGAGGTTCATTGTACGGGTATACAAGGACATTATATAAAATATAATGACCTGAAACAATATTGTTCCTTCCTCCCTGTAATATTTTTGCTGTTAGAGATTCTGTTACTGCAGGACTAAGGGCACCTGCATACCTTGAGCCCTTCTGGGAGGCTGGAAATTTGTCCTTTTCTATTCCACTGGGACAAAGCTGCTATTTCTGGCTTTGTAGGTTGCGATGGCATCAGACTCACAAGTGGTGATATTTTAATGTACATAAAGCTGTTTTCTAGTGCAGGCTGAATCTTCTCCCCTCTTGGCCCCAAGGGAGCGTGTAGCAGGGGGTGGGAGGAGCAGGATGAGCCATTACTGAACAGGTTGACTTTTTAAAGAAAATGTGAGCTGTTTGAAAATGCTCCTACATGTGCAATGTTCCAGGCAATCCTGGGAGATGGATGAGCAGTGAGAGTGCAGGTGAGGCAGGCAGAGGCACAGCAGAAAATGTTGCTTTCGTGTCTCTGTCCCAACAGGAATAATTTCCACATAAATAGCACCTATCTGTTATTTAACACTTAAATCATCAAAGTGTCCATCAGTACGGGGGTCTTTTGTGCTGCATGCTCCACAAATATAAAAGTGTGTGAGCAGAGAAGCATGGAGATGGTTTATGGCCCCTGTTTTAGGGCAAGGAAATGATGCAGGTGACCTCTTCAGATCCCTTACACCCCATTATCTATTCATCATCCATTATAGCTCTTTCTTGTTGCACAAAGTTTATCCTACATTTCATCAGGTAGGAGCCTGGTGCACACAAATCAGATCTATGGTCTCATTTCCTAGAGTTAACTTAGGGAAGCTAAACTTTCCTTCTGGTATCTAGGTAAAAATCACTCAACTACACTCATGTATGTGTTGGCATTGTGTAAGTCTCCTAGTTGAGTCTCCATTAAAATGGAGACTTACATCTCCATAAGTAATGCTCCATTTGCATGATCCATCAGAAAAAAAATAGCGTACCTTTTAGCCAGGTCCTTTCTGGGTTCTTGGACACGAGGCAAGATGGATAACGGGGAAAACAGTCTTCGTTTTAAGACTGATGCCAGCTCTTCACGTTTTGGCCCTACTCTAGCATTTCCAAAAAATGTTGCTTTCCTGTTTCCCAGAGCCACAGTGTTGGCAAACGGTTGCCAGTGTTAATTTAGTGGTTCCCCAGCCTTACCTGGCATGGCTGTGCCAGGGGATATCGCTTGAGCTCCAGTATGCCACATGCAGTGTATGACTTGCTCATCACAGCTCAGCAAAGCAATTCCTTGAACAAGCAGAATGGCTGGATTAATCTGAGATTAAAAAAAAAGGAGGTTCTTTAACATTTGTTTTCTGTGGGGCTGGGCAGCGACATTTCAGGTGAAACAAATGGGGAAGTGCGCTGGGTAAGGGGATGTTCCAGCTGGGTGAATTATAGTGACGTGGGAATCGCGGGTCACATCTGTGTCTCAACTGTGCACCTAAGGAATGTGTCTTTCTGGTGACAGACACCATGTCTCATGTGCTCTGGAAGCCTGTCTCTTAGCTTGCAGTGTGGCATTTTTTGAGCATCAGGGAAGCAGGAGGACCACTGGACAACAGGGTTTTCTAGGACCAAGTGGAAGGGGGATGTTAAGGCATCTCCCAGTTTGAGCTCTCACCATCGGTAGGAGCAGCTTGCCTGTGTGAGGTCGTCATAAGGGCGTCCTTGTATCTTGCAGATGAACACGGTTTTGCTGTGTTTTGCGTGTCGTGCAAAGGCCCTGTTTCATCTCTGAGGATGCTCCTTCTCCTTGAAGAAGCCATGGTATGTAGCAGAGGAGTTTGTCCCTTTGCATTATTTCTTCAACGGGAGGCAGTTTTTCTTTTTTAGCACAGGATTATTGGTGCTAGGGTGGGAGGTTGGGATTTCTGAGAGCGGAGCTCAGCATGCCTCTGCATGACCTGCTGGGTTTGTGGGTACAGGATAACCCTGACAAGCTTCGTTAGGCACTTCTGGCACCTATCTGACAAACATCATGCCTCATGCGGCGTTCTGGCTGATCCATTCCAGCCCCTTTGACATAGAGACCCATAGGTGGTTATTTTCCTCAAAGTAGTCCAAGACCATTTAGAGGGCCCAAGCCGTGTAGTGACAGTGTCTGCCTGGGCGGCCACAGCAGGGGTAGCCAGCAAGCTCTGCCCCGAAGAGCCAGCTGCCTTCCTGTCACGCAGGCGTGTAGCTGCACTGAGGGACTCCAGCTTTTGGGGGGCAATCGGGGGGGCGCTTCAACTTTCTGTGGTGTTTCTCCTCTCTCTCCAGCAGAATCTGTTTAGGTGCACACGCTGAGTCACTTCACCATTGCTTCGAAGGATTTAGGTTTGTGTTTCCACTAGGTGGGAAGAAGGACTCACTCTCAAACTTAGTGTACATAATGTTAGCATAATGCTCTTGTGCTTCCAGTGGCTGGATCTCTGTGTGCCTGTGTTCGTTCTGTCCTGGGCAGATGGGCATCGTGGCTTCTCTATTTCACCACCTAACCAAGCTGACTTGTTTTGTTCTTTTTCCACAGTTGGAAATAGCTCATGCCTGCTGCTGACCTGCTGTGTGCTATGGGGCATGGCGCGGGCAGACGGTCTTCAAGTCTGTCCATATGCACTGCTGAGACATGTTCTTGCTCTCTCTTGGAGAAGACAACGTCATCCAAGGAGCAGCAGCACTGGAGTATGGAGAGCCTCACAAGAAAGTGAGTAGGTCCCAATTATGTTTGTGTGGATATCATGGTTGGATGCGTTGGTCTTGGTCTCTAATGTGTGGCACTGACCCTGAGTCTTCTCAGAGTGATAGTAATCCCTGCTTTTTTTTGAAGATGGTGGCGAAACTCCTGCTGACTGAGGTGGATGCAGAGTTAGGCTCTCGGGCAGTAGATTTGGCTGTAACTGGCCTCCACTAACTTGGATGATGAGGTAATGTCTGAGGAGATGAGTAGTATGTGGAAGAATGTCCTGTGTGATTACTCAGACTGCAGGGGCCAGGAAGTCAATTCAGTACGTGCATGGGAGTGGATCTAGGATGGGATGTGATTTGTCCCAGATCCCAAGCTGGGGCCTGTTCTGGTGGGATTTCTGGGGCAGGAGGCGGCAACTTCATTCCAAGTCTGCTGCTGCAATTGCTCATGTTTCCATTTCCTTCACTTGTGCCCCCTAATTTTGCTTGAGCTTTGTAGACCGTAGGTACCAAGCCTTGTGCAAGGGGGAGAATTGTGAGGAGAGCTCTGAGTGAATTGTGGATGGTCAGTGGGTGGGATTAACCCTACTCCCGCGGTTTCCATGCAATGTGTGTGCCAGGTGAAAAGATGGTAGGTAACTGTGCAACAGATCCCTGGCCCTGAAGGGCTGGCAGATCACCCGCTCTGTGGTCCCTCCGCCGCGTTTCACCCCTCCAACATCCCACAGCAAAGTTCGCGCTGACGGTCACAACTGCGATGTGCGAACAAAGATGACCTGCAAGGGTCCTGAGCTGTCTGCGGGGGTTACTAGCTCTCTGTGCAGAGCACTGAATACCGTTGGGAGTTTCCAGCACTTCATCTTCTGTTGCAATACCGTTGTTATTATGGATAGCAATATCGGTACCTGGTAACTCTTTGGTGGCAGTTGCTGTTTCAGAGGCTATTAAGCTTGCAGATGAACAGTTCTTTGTCTAAGTTAGTGCCTAATCTTTCACATGACAATATCTTTACAGCTATACCCATCTGGAGTCTGAGGCAAAATCAGATTCGCTTTCTGTTAAAACTGCAGATTTGGAGAATTACACTGTGTCAGCAGGGGAGGGGGGAGAGATTTTTGGTAAGATGATGGAGGAGATGTGGATACAAAATGGCAGCATTAAATCTCTGTCAGGGGATCTTAGGAGGGATAATGCCTTGCTACATAAAAAAACCAAAAACCACCGGACCCACAACCCAAAACAAAAGAGGTAATGGACACTTATGTGAAAGCAAATGATACGGGATTTTTGAGCATGCTGGAATTTTCCCTGGGAAATGGACTACTTGTTCAGATGTCATCTTTTAAGTTCATTAGCTTTGTTCCACCCTCCACTTGGTATTTTAATATGTATTCTAAAACACTACTTGCATTATATTTCTATCCCCATGTTTCAAAATATTGGCTAGGACAGCTTTAGTTACCCTTGCATTATCTCTTCCTTGAGATTGGAGTATTAATATGATTTGGAGGATGAAATACAGGTTCACATATTTTCCATGCTGCTCACTGTAGAGCTAGGAAATTACTAACTTGACACCTTCCGTTTGTCTCTACGTTTTCAGTTGTGTGATGCTCCCTGCCAAACGGGGGTGAGTTATAGATGGGATTTAATCTTTGATGCTGCATGCTGTAGGCAGGTTTTTCAAAGGGCCCCGATCCTGTATTTCTGATGAGAGTTTTGCTGTTCAAATAGTGTCGTGCTGGAGAAATTCTTGGCTGTCTTTAGACCTCTAAGTCTCTCTTTCTCTCCAAATATTCTTTATTTATTTCCGTCTTTCTCTCTCTCATGCCCCTTGATCCTCCAGTCGCACTCCCTCCCGCGCCCTGAGACAGCCTGCTGGAAACCCTGCAGTGCTCCGGGGAGGAAATGTCTGTGCTCCGTGCATGGAACCGTGGGGATGCATGGATGGGATGGCCCTGCAAGGGCATTAGGCAGGGGAAGATCGCAAACAGTTCCTGAGTGTGAATAATTCCTCCTCCCCTTTGTGGTTTCTTTTTTTAGCTTGATTACGTTCAGATTATTTAAACAATAAAAAGTATATCTCCCAAAATATTAGGTTTTATATTCCTACTTGTTCTCTTCATCACTCATGAATCCTGTTATTTCTCATTGGTTTTGCTCTCTATTTTAATTTCTATTAATGTGAAGAATTTCTAAATGGTATAGCAAGGTCTCTTCCTTTTTTTCTTACATGCCTCTATTTCTGTTGGAAGACAACTTGTAAAATGTGGTGCAAAAACCCCCTCATATTTTCTAGTTATGCTGTTTCTGTCTTTTGCTGTGGTGACCCTCTGAACAAATAATATCCTCAGCCACCTAGATATCCTCATTATAACCATTAGGTTAAGTGCTGAGGACAAAATGTAAATACTGTACTTTAACTTTCTAATCACAGTGGAGAGTTTAGATTGGTATTTTTTTTTTTTTTATGACAAGCAATTCAGTTTCTTGGATGAGGTAGTTAATTGGTTCTTTATTGTCTATTGCCTAGGCAAAGCTTTTTTTTGTTTTCCTCTTTGTGAAAACCTCTTATCCTCTACTTTTAGTGTTATCTTCTTTTATTTTGGTTGAGAAAATGTGAAAAGAAGTCTACAAAATGCATGCTTTTTTTTGGGGTGGTGGGGGGAAATTTAATCTAAAAATCACTTTTTTTTTTTTTTTTTTTTTCCCCAGTGCAATGAAAAATCCCAACAAAGCAAGCATGTGTAAACTAATCTGAAACTCCAGCTGAGCTCTGAATCATGACTCTTAAGTCCTAAGGTGAGGAGAAGGGCCACTGGGGGTTATATGGGGGAGTGAAATTTAAGGAAAAATCCATTTGAGATTTCCTATTTGTTTGCCTGCTGGTTTCAAGGACTTCACAGCTACAGAGGTTAGAAACTTATAATTGTCCTTTAGCACAATTATTGTGATTCTTATGTGATCACGTGCTGCCAGCCTCTTAAAGCTTTCTGAAAAGCCCCTGAAAGCCCCCCTTGGAGCTTTCTTCCAAGACACAGAAATTGTGAGTATTTGGGAATATTGTGTTAGACATCTAAACTTTTATCTCTGTGGAAATGCTGGGGAACTGCTGTTTCATGGATTTGACCTGGGGTGACAGGGTAAGCAAGAGGGCTGAGATGTTTGTATACATGCAGTAACTGCAAAACAAGCTGTTTTATACTATGGTGCAAACTTCAGAGTCACACAGTATACTTAAATGTGGGCTGTGGTGTGTTGGTTGTCTAAGAAAAATCTTGTAAGCAGGGGAACCTGTGGTCAGATCAGCTTGAACACGATCTAATATTCCTGCATAGTTAGGGAACTGAAGTTCCCATGTCCCCATGGACATGCCAGTCGGTGAGCGTGATCCCAGTTTACTGCCTGAGTGCAAACTTCAGAGTCACACAGTATACTTAAATGTGGGCTGTGGTGTGTTGGTTGTCTAAGAAAAATCTTGTAAGCAGGGGAACCTGTGGTCAGATCAGCTTGAACACAATCTAATATTCCTGCATAGTTAGGGAACTGAAGTTCCCATGTCCCCATGGACATGCCAGTTGGTGAGCGTGATCCCAGTTTACTGCCTGAACGCTGACCTTGTAACTGGAGGTTGCCAAAAAAACCCTGATTTTCTTTGGGTGGAGGCGGAGGGTTTCAAGCGCTGAAGTGCTCGTTTGATTGGGAAGGTGATGCTGGGGCGTTGGTTCCTTACGGGCTGTGGAAGGCAGGAAATGCCAGGGCTGCACTTTCACCTTTTGCAGTTGAGGTTGTTTTCCTATCTAATCCCATTGAAGCTGTCTAGGTCTACTCCAAGCTGTGGGCTCCAGCCTTGAGAAACTTATTCCTTGTGGGTCACTAATTCTGGGGAGGAGGGAGGCCTGACATCTCTCTCCTGGGAGATACAATGGGAAGGGCATGTGCAAAGCAGGGAGGAATGTATTTGTCCCTTCTGCTGGGTAGTCATTTGGTGTGTAAGCACTCCTGTGCTCATTTAGCACTGGTGTTTATTGCTGGTGAATCTAGCCCTTGGAAGTCTGTTCCTGTATTAACCTTTTGGAAAGAGTTGTGTATGGGTTTGGGTTCCTACAAATGTGGTAAAAATATGGTGAGTTCTCCAAAAAATTAATCCAAGCCCTGAAAGGACTTAGCTTGCCGAGTCTAAGTATTGGTGCTGGGGATGTAATGAGTCCTTATAACTCAATGAGCTTGTCTTGGGACTTAAAGTTGTATTAGAATAAAGTGATGATGGAATTGGTGTAAGACAGTGAAAAATGACTCCCTTGGGTTATTTTACAGAAAAGTAGCGTAGGACAAAGTGTGCTGTAATGCATTGGCATCCTGGGACAGGTTCTGAGGAGGACCGTGTGTGAGGGGAGTAGGCAGGGGAAGAAACCTTGGTGGGGGCCAAAAGCATCAGCAGAAGGAGCCAGCCTGGCTAGGCTGCCTGCGGGAGCGGAGCTGCCCCATCATCCTTGTGCCCTGCGCTGGCCCTAGCGTGCAGGGGAGCCTGATGTCCTCCCAGGCTGCTGAAGTGTCCCCGTAGCTGTGGGCAGGGCTGAGCCTCACAAGGGAGCAGCGATGACATGCAGAGGACGTAGCTTCCAGCCCAACTGCTTCCTATGTGGTCTCTGTAGGAACTTCTCTTTGCATATGTAAGCCCGGGGTGGAGAAGCTGGTTTGCAGTCATTCTTAGCCCCACAGGGAGCTATGAACACTTACCGTAGTGGTGCTTACAGCACGTTATTCCTTAGCTCTGCACTTACACAGCACCACTAAGCACCTGCTAATGCTCTGGAGGATTTTTAACCATGCATATCTTGATTAAATACAAACTGAGCCAGATATGCAAGGAAAATGTGGCTGTAGTCACAAAAAATTCTCATGCCTGTAGCTAGATGTGGGTGTTTTGTATCCAAGCAAGCTTCTAGTGAGAATGTCACATTTGCTACCTGTGATTGTCATTGCTGGAACTGGGTAGGGCAAATGCTCCCTCCAGGCATTAAAAACTTCCTTGCTGCTTTACAGAGATTAAACAAAAGCAAGGGATGTGTTTCCTGATCACAGGCATGTCCCTCTGATTTACAGCCATGTGGGCAAGAGCAGAGCCACTTACACTTGGGGAGCAATTTATAGAAGGAGCACAACGGCAATGAAACAGCTTTGGACTCTGCAAGGTGCTGATGAAATGCCTCCCTTGCACTCTGTTTCCAGTGGGATCTGCTCCCATAGCTACTGTGTAAGTTGTTTGAAAATCCTGCTGGCTTAGGATGAGGTATATGCAAAGAGCTGGTGGCCCAAGGCTCGTAGGGAAAAGGGGTTGTTTCACTGGAAATGCCCAGACGCTGGGTTCAGCCTGCCCCTGGGCTCTGCTGAGATGGTAGGTACTGGTGAGGCTGGGCTGGGGATGTTCATCCCGGGGAAGAGGCCATCTGAACTGCGTGTGAGGGCCAAGGCGAGAGAAGAGCATCGTTCTAAGTAAATTGTCAGCCGCCTTTCTGTGTGTCCTCCCCTCGCTCCCGCTTTCTCCTCACCGACATATCAGCGATGTTTATTAAGAGATGACAAGTCTATCAGGCCTCATAAGCAGCCTTTCACAAGGAGGAGATCTTATATCCAGAGAGCATCATCAATCTTGTCTCTGCTCTGCTCTTCTGAGCAGCTGATAGCGAACAAGGCTCCATCCTCTTCCCCCCTCCTTCCCACCCCTTTCCCTCTCCTCCCTTCCACCAACCCTCTGCAGCACAGCGGGAGCCAGTGAAAGAGAGATTTGATTTGCATAAAGTCTTTCTGGTAAAGAGAGGGAAGAAGCAGAGAGAAACACGGCTTCTCTTGAAAGGCAGCGCTTTTCCCCCCTGCCGCCTAGATCGCAGGTGGTCCGAGGATGCATGGTGAAACGCACACCGACCTGCTGCCCAGGCAGTGTGCAGCTGAAGGCTGGTTAATTCTGGGGGTATCGGCACTGAGCAGGGTCAGCGGGCAGGTAGGGACTAGAAAATCCCTCTCCCTGGCTGAGGCTGATGCTGTACCCATGAGGGCAAGGTGTAGGAATGAAGCTGTGGCCAGCTGTGCCCTCATGAGTGTATGTCACTGCTGCCCAAGGCAGGGCTGCGCAGACCTGTTGTGGCACATCTCTACAGTTCGGCGATCTCTGCCGAGAGCTGTGGCTCTTCCACCAGCCCCTGCCCCAGTTATCCTGTGCAGGGCAAAGGGGTAGAGCAGAGGGGCTGTCCTTTAGTATGCAAGAGGAAGGGCCAAATCCAGGGAGTAACGTGCAGGGGGTCAGAAATCTCTTCTCTGAGCAGGAATCGTCACTTTTATTTCTATTTTACAAAATTAATCTTCTAAGTAACTTCTTTCATGTTCTCCACATTTGATGCTTGTGGTGAGCTGATGTATTGGAAAACCAAGGTTGCTTTTTCTCCCTGACCAGATTAAGTTTCTAGTTCTTCCCTCCCCTGTTTTCTACTTCCACTTCCTCTTTTTCTTTTTTTTTCTTAATTCCCTTTCTCATCTCTGCTTTTAGATAAAGACCCTGACTGTTTAGAACTAGATGTTGTGTGCAGATCCAGTCCTGAAAAATAATGATATGTTAAGAAAAGCCACACAGTGCCTCTTTGCAATCCTCCTTCCACGGCTCTGCTTATGCCGGCAATGCTTAGGTCTCTGGAGAGAAGACATGGATTTACTTTTGGGAGCTGGATAGGTAGCATAGCAGTGAGCTTATTCAACAAAGATTTTTATTCCCTGGCGTTTCCAAGAGTTTTGCAGTGGTGTTTGTCAGAGAGAGGGGGTTGAGTGATCTGTGGGGGAGTGAGTTTTAGCCCATGGCAGCTCTGAGCTGAGCCCTGTGTGTCCTTAGCTCCCTGCTTCCCATTGCAAGGACGGCTACAAAATCACCTTTATCAAAAATATATAATCCCATAACCAAGGATTTAGGCTATCAGGCTTGCAAGTGTGGGACAAATGTTGACACATTGTGGTTAAAAATGTTGCTAAAACTTGCATATCTGATGTGCTTACTTTTTTAAACTAAAAACTGCAGACAGTGCCCCAGATATAATCAGGATGCACCTCACCAAGTTTTGCATAGACAGACAGTTTCTGTCAGAAGATGTATCAGAAAAGCTGGCAATTTCAAAGAGTTCCCATTAAAACTTTATGATGAGAAATTGAGCACAAACCTCACAGAATATTCAAAGCATTAAAACTAACCCTGTGTGAAATTTCCCACCGATCCCTCTAGGAGGACGTGTACTTCCAGAGGAGGAGGCAGGAGTTTATGCTCCGTTTTAAGACTCCTCGGTCACAGCCTTGACCGGCATGGCAGCAGAAGCTGCCTGTGTTAACAGTTTCTCGTGGGACATGCGGCAGAGGGAAATACGAGGCTTTCTTGGAGGCATTTGAAGTCTGATTTTGCTCCCTTGAGCCAGGTGGGAAATCTGTTAGTGCACATAGTGCAGACTCGAGCATGATGAGAGCTGGAGGGCGCGGGGAGGACTGTGTGGCTTGGCCTATGTGCCTGTGCATTGGTGCTTGGACCCCACACTGCCAAATATCATTTGGCTTGTATTGAAAAAAATGGCTGAGAAAGAGTTGGGAAGAGGAGAGGTTCTCAAAAAAAGCTTGTTAGAAAGGAAATGATTTGCCACGTTAATTATTTGGGCACAAAGGGACAGCAGTAGTTTCACCAAGATCCATTTGACTCAGTCTGGTGTTTGTGATGGCTCCAGCACTGGGTGTTTTAGTGGAAGGTGGAGGAAATTGTAGAGCAGGTGGCTGTGGAGGTGACTTATTCCCCTTCTCTGTCTTTCACAGGTCATTTGAAGCCCAAGAGTTAGTCCCTTCCAAAATTCTGTAGCATTATGATTAGGTGTCATTAAACTTGCTGCCTATAATATGGCAACATTACCCTCTGGTCCGCTTCCTTGGGAGCGGGGAGCTGAACAGCCTGACAGGTGTCCTCTGTCTCGCTCTGCCCTGCGCTCGCTGGATCCGAGGGCGGGCAGGGCCAGCACTGCGAGCCGAGGTTTGCTTGCTCTGCTAGGGAGACAGCGGGGGATGCGCAGGTCTTGCTTTTGTGAGGTTTATCTTTCCCCAAAGGAAGTCACTAGTTAATAGTGGACCTTTTGGAAGCAGAGATGCTCCTGGCTTCACAGGAAGAGCTAGACCTGCTGCAGCCTTGCAGCATCACTTCGTCGAGAGAGAGAGAGATGTTGCATCTTCTGGCTGGTTGCTCCATTGTGGTTCAGCCTGGGCCACCAGCCAGAAGAGCAGGTAGCACTGAGGGAAATCGTGCGCTGTAAGTTCTCCATCACCACTGCCCCTCTGTTTTGGTATTCAAGTGACTTCACACACTTCATGTCTCTTTATCTGAAGTAAATGGGCTTTTCTTAGGATGTGTGCAGGACTTGGCTGTTTATGTGTCTCTCCTTGCTCCTTTCCTATTGAAGACATTTACTTTGCTGGGCCAGGCCCTTGCTAGGAAGGGGCTGAGGTGGCTGGAACACATCACCCTTTGCTGTCTGGGCCTGTAGTTCACATCCAGCTGGCAGTTTCTCTGTCAAATGGGCTGGGTGGGTCAGCCCCCCTTGGGGCAATCCATCACGGGAGCTTCACAACCTCCCTGTGCAGGTGCGGCCAGGGAGATGGGCAGCAGTAGCTTGGGAGAACGGAGCTGGGATTACCTTCCTGTCCCCTGGGACCGGCGGGTCGGCAAAGGTCACTGCCAGGAGAGGCTGTTTGAGAAGCATGTGGAGGAGACCCTGGCCGGGGCTGATGGGTGGATAGAGACAGAGCTCAAACCACTGATGCTGCAAGTCTTTTGGCTGTAGGCAGATGGGTGCTGCTGCGTGCTTGTCTTTCCCTTGCCAGAATTGGAGACTTGAGGGGTGTAAGGATTGTCACTGGAAACATGTTGAAGGCACTTGGTGCAACACTGGGAAAGGGCAAGGCTGGGCCATGAGCACAGTGGTGGGAAGTGGAGGGTGGGAAGGAAAGAGGTGCAATAGGCTTTTTTTGATCTGTGGGCTGTGCACAGGACACAACCAGGAGTGCTGGTTTGATGCTGAGGCCAGCACAGCAGGGCTTGGTAGCACAAGATGATCCAGCATCTGTCCTCATGGCAACAGCCACCCCGGGCAACAGCCAGGGCCTGAGCTGGGGACCTGCTCCTCCTCTGGTTGGAGTGATAACGGGTCAGTGTGGGCCAGATCCTGCCCTGAGGCTGGCGTATAATACATGTGTCCTTGGGCAGAGGTTTGTCTGCCAGTTAAACTGTGCTTTATTACTCCCAGGGCACAGGAGGGGCTGTGCCGTG
>KL276459.1:15001-27493 GCA_000699545.1 Podiceps cristatus | reverse complement strand
GGGCCTGTTCCCCCCCTCCCCAGCCCAGCTGTTCTCCTCCGGTATCCGGTCATCCTCCCCAGGTGCTTGCTCCCCTCTCCGCGGTACCGAGCCCCGCTCCGTGCCCTGCCATCCTCCTCCGGCAGCGTAACCGCGGGGCCCCACCGGGGCCACCCTTTCTCAGGGCCTCCCCATCTGGTACTGTGTGCCTCTGCCGGGGCTGCTCCCCCTTCCCTGGCGCTGTGCCCCCCTGCCCCGGGGCCTGTTCCCACCTCCTTTAGTGCCGTGGGGCGCCTCCCCCCCCATTCTGGGACCGTGGGGTGCCCCAGGGCCTGCTCCCCCTTTCAGGGCCTCACCCGCGTTCTCACCCTGCAGGTGGAGGATGCGCTCTCCTACCTGGACCAGGTGAAGATCCGCTTTGGCAGCGACCCTGCCACCTACAACGGCTTCCTGGAAATCATGAAAGAGTTCAAGAGCCAGAGGTAAAGCCCAGGGCTGCTCCGGGGAGCTCCTCGGCCTTTGTGGGGGCCTCAGCCTTCGCAGGGTCCCCCAGCCTTCACGCCGTGTTTCCACCTCCACAGACACACAGGCCGCCCCGCTGGCCTATCCCCTGGTAGCGCCATCGCTAGATACTGGAGGTGGCAGGTCTCTGTCCTTCCCACGGTTTTCCAGAGGTGAAATCCCCAGAAAAAGGCAAATCTTATTTTTCCTTCCTGCTCTGAAAGGCAGAACTCAAAAACAGGTGATGAAGCTTGAGTGCGGAGGCTCTCTGTGACCTGTCAGCCCTAGAGGTGATGGCTGTCTCGCCCATTTTGGGTAACCTGCACATTCCCCTCTCCTCTTCGTGGATAACGCTCCCAGCGTGAGGCTGCAGTGGATCGTAGTCATTCCCTCTGCTTGGGCTGATTTCTAGGTCTGAAGTTCCCAAACTTGCTTGTTAAAAATTGCGTCTCTAAGAAGCCAAATGCTTCACATACCTCTGTGATTTGCTGAGTTTAACTTCTATTTCTGATTTGGACACAAGTAACAAACTCTTCTCAATTCTAGCATTGACACACCTGGAGTAATCCGACGTGTTTCACAGCTTTTCCATGAGCATCCCGACCTCATTGTAGGATTCAATGCTTTCCTCCCTCTGGGCTACAGGATAGAAATTCCAAAGAATGGGAAGTTAAGTATACAGTCACCTTTGAACAGTCAGGTAGGTTATAAAGCTCACATTCTCTAAATAAATTGTTACATGTATCATTATACAGTTTAGGCTACGTAGATTTACATGTATTGCACATTGCTGAAGTTTTTATGTGGTTTTCAAAGTCTATGATAATGGGTACAGTATAAATTTAAATACTTATGCTCAAGCCAGTTCTTTGTTTAGTTTGCACTAGAATGATATTGCTGCATGAAGTGCCACTTCAAATACTTCAGACAGATTTGAAAACTGAAATTGTAATTGGCTTGACATTTATACAGATTCTCAATATGTGGTGTGTGTAGTGACAAATTGCAAAAAGAGATCCTGGAAGAATCGCATCTCCAGTCTTCCAGTGAGAAACTGGGAAATGTGTTTAGGCAATAGGCAAAAAATACGTGTCGGGTATTGCCGTGCAATTGCTAACATCCTGCAGTGCAAGACATCTCCCGTAATACAGATGGATACGTCCTGGCCTCTCCTTCTTTTTTGCTGTTGTTGTGTGGTTTGTGGAGGTTGAAACAGAGCTACTACCTGAATTCTACCGATAAACTTGTGGTTTAACTCTAATTAGTAGCAGTAAGCATCTTTTAGATCTCAGTTCCCTTAGATCTCTCTGTTCCTTAGAAATTTGGCATCTTTAAGAGCCTTACATTTTAAAACTGGCAGTTGCTCTGAAATAAAACAGTGGTAGCAGAAGCTGCAGTGCATGGTGTTCGGTACAGCCTCCCAAGTGCAGTGGGTAATGCAGAGACAGTCAAAAGCAGTAATGACTCAGATGGTTCATAAGCCAGATGCAACTTACGGGATTTTTTTTTTTTAACTGATGGTGTTAATAAAGTAGGTAGGGAAATTTATTGGCTAATTACTTCTTTTTTTTTTTCTTTCTTCTCCACGTGGTCATCTTTCTTAGCTAAGCAGCTTGAAAATCCTGATGCTAGGTTGTTGAACGTGCACCTATGTTTCTGTAGAAGTCACTGTCTTGTGTGTCTTATGCCACTAGGTGCCCTCAGAGCCTGTGCCCAGCACTCTCCCTGGCAGCGGGCTGCTCTTGCATTACTCCCAGGAGAATTCGCACAATCACAGTGACTGTTCTGAGGAATTTAGGCAACAGCTCCCATACAAAGAAGATAAAGCCCAAATTCCTTTGGAGTCTGATTCTGTAGAGTTCAATAATGCTATCAGTTATGTGAATAAGATCAAAACACGTTTTCTTGACCATCCGGAAATTTACAGATCCTTTTTGGAAATTCTTCATACTTACCAGGTAAAAAGTCTTCCCTATAAGAGATTGTGGGTTTGCCGTGTAGCTGTTTTGAGTCGTTGTCAAATAAAATGTCCGCCTATTGAACAGGCTTATCCGGTTCCCAGGCACCAGCCTTTGTCCAACGGTTGCCTCGTAGATATTCACATGAAATGACAAAAGTTTGAAAATTGTAGAACTTTCCAGGGTCTGAGGTGTAAAGGGGTCATATCTAGATCCGTCTTTACTAACCTTCAGTCGATTTAGTGATAGAGATCACACAGTGATACTCTGTGTGAAAGGGCTTGGTTGGACTCGGTAGTGTTAGGTTTATGGTTGGACTCGGTGATCCTAAAGGTCTCTTCCAACCTAAAGGATTCTGTGATTCTATGAAAGGATGCACTGCAAGAACCTTGGGCTATCCGATAGTTACTTCAAGTTTGCATAGTGTAGGGTTTTTGGCTGTTAGGAAGCTGACGAGTTTTCTTGCAGAGCGAGGTATGGTTTTGACTCTATTTAATAAACATCTGTGTGTATCTTTCTAGAAAGAACAGCTGAACACTAAAGGCCGACCCTTCCGAGGCATGTCAGAGGAAGAAGTGTTTACTGAAGTAGCAAATCTGTTCAGGGGACAGGAGGATCTGCTTTCTGAGTTTGGACAGTTCCTCCCGGAGGCTAAAAGGTCTTTGGTACGTGTGTGTTTAGAACAGGCAGAATATGGAATACTCTCTGTTCGTATGTAGAATACATAAAGAAGCTTTAGGAATGCAGAACATCAGGGGAAAACATACAGCAAACAGATGAACTTTGCTCCTCTTCATTGTTCTGAATTTTACGGAACAGGTGACTTAACTACATGCTTTGTGTCCTGGTCTGATATATAGGATTCTTTATTTGCACCGGCTGAGAAGAGAACCTTGAAATCATTATTTATTTACTTCAGTTCACAGGAAATGGACCATGTGAAGTGAACAGTGTCCAAAAAAACGAGCATGAGAAGAATCTGGAACACAGCAAAAAGCGATCCAGACCACTGCTGTTGCGTCCTGTTTCTGGCCCAGCAAAGGTATCTGTCAGCAAGTGAAAACTCAGAGTAACCTGATATTACTTGTTGTGTAGACGTTAATTGGTTAGAATAAAGCTGTAATGAGTGGCGTCTTTGAGTATGTAGGTGTTGGGTATGAGAAACAAAATTTCAAAGTTATTTTTAAAATAATAATTACTGTAGAAAAAGTGAATTTTTAAAGTAAGCTTAAATGTGTGTGGTAACATGTTGAATACTAAATATCGAGACCTTCTGTGCTAAGTATTGGCCCTGGAAAGAGACAATTCATTGCTTCTACAAAGAATTCTTTCTCTAGTGATCCCTTTTTTTGTTGTTTATTCTTCTTAGCTGGGAGTCATTTGAGAGAGATTGCTGTGGAGGACCTGACACAGCAACGCTAGATCGCTATTTGGGAAATACTGAGTTTCAGTCTTTGCAGAGAGCTGTTATATGTCAGCAAAGTGGAACTTGATAGCATTTGAGTCACAACATTTTAAGTATAACTGCTTGTTCTTTTAACAGAAGAAAATGAAGCTGCGAGGTACCAAAGATCTGTCAGTAGCGACAGTGGGAAAATACGGAACACTGCAAGAGTTTTCCTTCTTTGACAAGGTCAGCATTTGGCCTGTTCTCACATTCTGCGGACTTATTTTCAACCATTTACGTGGTTATTAATTGGTTGGTTTTCTGTACAATCTGTGCGTCAGCACTTGGCGATTGCCTGACTTTTCAAGTGGTAGGTAGAGACAGACCAAGAAAAAAGATGCATTTGGAAGATGAATAGAAACTGATAATTAACCTTCTCCCGAACCCTTGGCTCTTTCAGACATGGTTTTCTCTGGTTTTCAGTGACGTTTCCTCATGATGGCATCGGTAGTTACTAGATTATTGTTTGAAATGGGGTATTTTTTAACATGTTTTCTTTTTATGTTGCTGTTTAGACAGAGGTTTGTCACTGTATCCACAGTTCAGAGTGCTTAGAATATAACTAAATAAAGTGGTGTTTAAGTGGTCTGATCATTTCTCTCCAAACAAACTGTCGTTCAGGTGCGGAGGGTGCTAAAGAGTCAGGAAGTCTACGAAAATTTTCTCCGTTGCATTGCTCTCTTCAACCAGGAGTTGGTCTCTGGCTCTGAGTTGCTCCAGCTGGTTACACCATTTTTAGGGTAAGTTACTGACTGTCTTCTCTGCTGTGTCATACTTTTTTAGGTTTTATTCTGTTACTTTTTGGTAGATGTTGTGAACTTTGTTATTGAAGGTTTGGATTTAACTTCAGAATTATCTCCTAGGTGGCATGCAAGAAATTGAAGGTTAATGCAAAAAGAGGAATCATAAAATCTGAATCTTTTAACCTATCTACACAGCTTTTAAAGAGCATTTTGGGGAGGATATTTTCCTCTGTGCATCCTGTTGAAAGCCTGACAAGCAGCAGACGACCCGATGTAATACTAAATCGTTGAGGGCAGAGAATCTCGTGAATTCTGGAGGGTGGTCTCTGTTCACACCCCTTGTTCTGATCTGTCAAAATACAATACAGGTATAAACATGAAATCTCACAATGGAGCCGTGGAAAGCATAAACAGTTCTAGCTCTCTGATGTGAGCCTCTCGTGCTGTTCGGCTTCCAACAGAGGAGGGAGAGTCGCGTGGCAAGGATCAGTGAATCAGTCAGTTAAGGGGAGTATCCGCAAAGTTGTGAAGGGAGATTATTTTCCTGCCTTAAGTCAAAAAGAACATAAACCCATTCAGAGAGAAAGATAATGGAGGTAAAATGCTGGTGATTTCTCACGGCAGTGCTAAGTTGGTTTAGATTTTCTCTCCCACTTTTATGACACGCATTAGCCACCCTAACACTGTCAGAGTGAAATAACATAGAATACGCTTACTTGTGTTTTTGAAGGAAATTTCCAGAACTCTTTGCGCAGTTCAAGTCCTTTCTTGGTGTGAAAGAGCTTTCATTTGCTTCTCCACTGAGCGACCGATCTGGGGATGGAATGAGTCGGGAAATTGATTACGCTTCCTGCAAACGCATAGGATCGAGTTACCGGGCTCTCCCCAAAACCTATCAGCAGCCAAAGTGCAGTGGAAGAACAGCCATTTGCAAGGAGGTACTTTGGGTTCAGTCCCTGAACACACATTGCATTTACCTAACTTGAAGTGGGGAAGTTAGTGCTACAGCTTCTGCATGTGGATTCCCCTCTTTCATGCTGAATTCATGCTTTTATCTCAAATCAGTTACTCATCTAATTTGTTGAAATAAGAGTATTCACATGTATTTTACTAACTTTATCTAAATCCATCTCAAATTGAGTCTTTCACTTTAGTGACCTTTGAGTCTGTGTGCAAACACTTCTGTATTCTTATAGACAGAAAGGAATATTAAGTAGCCTGAAGTTAATTTTCTAGCAGCGGACCAATATGGCCTTTAGAAACAGTTTTTCTCCCCAAAGAGAACTGTGAGCCAGTGTCTTGGGCACTGTTCTCCCTGAGAACAGACATCTGCAGTATAGCTGCTCCCACCTCTCGCTGTTGTTGGCAGCTCTTGTCTGCTTTACTTACCGTTGCTGGTTGTGGCAGAGTGATCTCTGTGGTTTGTGAGATGACAGTGAAGGTGCTTTCGAGCTGAGCAGGGCCCTGGCACAGTTCCAGACACGCCTCTCATCTTCTGAGGACCAGTCGTGACAGCAACTTCTGACCTAGGTCTCAAACCTCCAGTAGAAACTCAGGGAAGAACTGTGCAAAAATAAAAGAGAGAAGTATCAGACCTCCCGAGAACAGCTCTGGACTGATAAGGCTCTGTTCAGTGTCACATCTTTGCCCTGTTGCAGGTGTTAAATGATACCTGGGTTTCATTTCCGTCCTGGTCTGAAGACTCCACTTTTGTCAGCTCCAAGAAGACTCCGTATGAGGAGCAGTTGCACCGCTGTGAAGATGAGCGGTTTGAGGTACCTCTGCTACTGAGCGTCCTTTCTGCCCGTCTGCCTCCTCAGAAGGCAAAACTTCTAGCTTTGAGGATTTTGACTGAATTAATTTGTTGCTAAATGCTGGAAGTTCTATTACTGTTCATTGGTTTGAGCTAGAGTTTGGTGTTTTCCACTTGCTTGGAGTCTAATAGTTCTTTCTAGGCGTGACTCCAGTTCGAAAAAGCATGTTAACTTGGGGTGTGCTGGTGGAGGTGTATTTCCCAGTAAGAAACCTTGCCGATGCTGCTCAGCTCCACCCAGTGGGGCTGGAACGCATGCCACAAACCCGAGCGCCACCAATCTCTGTTTTTCTGCGATGTCTGTTCTTATGCTGTGTCTTTTGTGAACTCTTAACAGCTGGATGTTGTCTTGGAGACCAATTTAGCCACGATACGTGTGCTGGAGAGCGTGCAGAAAAAACTGTCTCGACTGACTCAAGAGGATCAGGAGAAATTTCGACTGGATGATTGCTTGGGAGGAACATCGGAAGTGATCCAGCGCAGGGCCATCTATCGCATCTATGGTGATAAGGCACCAGAGATCATTGAAAGTCTTAAGAAAAACCCAGTTACTGCAGTTCCTGTTGTTCTTAAGAGGTAATTTCCATTCTCGTGTGTTCACCTGGGATCTTTAAGAAACCAATGAAGGATTTTTAAAGCGTTTTTACACAACTGTTTTCTGTAGATGTTGTTTGAAAGGATGACTCATCTTCAGTGGTGATGCTTTTGTTTGTTTATTTATTTATTGCTTCCAGGAATACTGGAAAGTTTTTGGTGCATCCCAGTTGGCTACATGAAAAATGCTTTGGGCATGTTTCTGTGGTTGTCTTTTTGAACTGAAGTAGATTATACATTTATGCAGATTAAAAGCAAAAGAGGAGGAATGGCGGGAGGCCCAGCAGGGCTTCAACAAAATTTGGCGGGAGCAGTACGAGAAAGCCTACTTGAAGTCCCTTGACCACCAGGCCGTCAACTTCAAACAAAATGACACCAAAGCTTTGCGTTCCAAGAGCTTGCTGAATGAAATTGAGAGTGTCTACGATGAGGTGCGTACGCTAGTAAATAATGCGTCCTGTATGTCCTTCTTTTATAGTATTATCTAGCTGTTTACGTAGCACCTGGGACCTTGTTGAAGTGGTAGTGCTCTGAACAGTTCTCAGTCAGAAATGACCCTCCCAAGCAGAGTGTTAATACTGGCTTATTTCTTCTGGCAGGAATGGCTCTTGAGCATGGATTGGAAGGATCTTTATCTATTTGTCTCTTGATTACAGCATCAGGAGCAGCATTCAGAGGGGAGAAGTTCATCCACAAACGAGCCTCATCTTATCTTTATCTATGAAGATAAGCAGATTTTGGAAGATGCAGCGTCTCTTATCAGCTATTACGTAAAAAGGCAGCCTACTATCCAAAAGGAGGATCAAGCAACCATTCGGCAGATAGTGCATCACTTCATACCTGAGCTGTTTTTCTCTCAGCCCCCTGAGCACAGTATTTCTGAAGAATCGACAGATGAGGACAGAGAAAACCATCAAGGGCAGAACCTGGATACTCCTGAACTACGGAAAAAGCATGTGCCTGGGCCTCCGAGCAGTCCTTTGGAGGCAAAAGCAACCTTCTGTGATGTTACAGCTGCTGAGCCCCACAACACTCTGGATGATGTTTACAGTCTATTCTTCGTCAATAATAATTGGTATTTCTTCCTCCGCCTTCACCAGACTCTGTGCTCGAGGCTCCTAAAGATTTATCGTCAAGCTCAAAAGCAGCTTCTAGAGTACCGGACTGAAAAAGAGAGAGAGAAACTCCTTTGCGAGGGAAGAAAAGAAAAAACCAATGATCCAGCCATGGAACTAAGACTGAAGCAGCCAAGTAAGAATAATCCGGGACATAGTCCATTCTTCATGCTCTGGTTGCTGGTGCTCAATTGTATGTATCTGAGTAACTGAGGCCAGCAGGCAAGTCTGAAGGAACGTAGAGGTGCAAACCTCTGATTTGTGGATTTGTGGATACAGCTAATTTAACAGGATAGCTAGTTTGGAATTTATCTTCTGAGGGCTCTCATGCGTAGTTCATGGAGACTTCGTGCAAGCCTGCTATTGTCAGATGTTCGGAAGTGTCTCGTGTTAATCTGTTACTTTGATTTAAAACAAAATAGTTAACTACACAAGGTAGTCAGGGAAGTGCACGGGTAAAACTGTGCCAGTCCGTCAGCACTCCTGACAGAGAAGTGACTGTCTGTAAACACGTTCTCGGTACCGAATGTCACGGTTCTTGAGCAGTCTTGAGACAGGACACCCTTGTATTTCTTGACTTCACTCTACCTCTTATGTGCATCCTTCCCCTACCCAGGTGAGGTGGAACTGGAGGAGTACTACCCCGCGTTCCTGGATATGGTGAGGAGTCTGCTGGATGGGAACATTGACCCAACGCAGTACGAGGACACCCTGAGGGAGATGTTCACTATCCATGCCTATATTGGCTTTACTATGGACAAACTGGTGCAGAATATCGTCCGCCAGGTAACTGGTTTGATGGCTGTGCTGTGTGTTTGAGGGGCTGGACATCTATAGACAGGTAGGTTTCACACAGTAACGCAAGGACTCATCAAACTTAAAGCAAATTCATAGAAAAGTTATATACGTAGGGAAAACACTCTAACAGAAGTTCAGTGAGATGGTTCAGCTTCAGTACAGGGACCACCTGAGGGGATTTACTCTTCCTGGCCTTTTCCAACATCTTTTAAGTTCCAGTCTTCTCAAAATCCTGCCAAAGTAAAAAGGTCCAGTCCTTTTTACGCAAATCTGTCTCTAATTGTAGCTTTGTTACAGTGTAGGCACATCAGCCCCTCAACTCTTCTCTGTTGCTTTTATTGCAAAGTAATGAAAAAGAGAGCGAAAGGTGTGAAGTCTCTGGAGTTAAAACTTTGGTGCTTCATCTGAGGTGTGATGCTGTGCTGAGTTTTGTGCTAGTTCACTCTTGGCCCAGACTTGCTGACTGAATTCCCCCTTTTTTAATGGAAGCTTCATCATCTAGTGAGCGATGACATCTGCTTGAAGGTTGTTGAGCTCTACTTGAACGAAAGGAAGCGAGGTGCTGCTGGAGGTAACTTATCCTCTAGGTGTGTCCGGGCAGCAAAGGAGACCAGCTATCAGTGGAAGGCTGAACGTTGCATGGCGGATGAGAACTGCTTCAAGGTAAGAACTTGCTGCTAGGGAACTTCATAAAGTGACCGTGGCACTTTACCTGGGAGAAATGGGTTTGGAAGCTTCAAGGCCACAATGGTGAGAGCGCGCGATGTGGAGAGAAGGTACCAAAACCGGAGCATAGACAGTAAAGTGGCGTACTGGGTCACTGAAAAGCCCCGCAGCTTACTCCTCTCCTAGCTCATGTTTGTTGTCCAAATGACTTGGGAATACACAGAACTTTTTTGTGAACCCCTGTGGCCAATATCTTGTGCCTGTAACTTCCCTACAGGTCATGTTTCTTCAGCGGAAAGGACAGGTGATCATGACCATTGAGCTTCTGGATACAGAGGAAACCCAGACAGAAGATCCTGTGGAGGTCCAGGTAGTATCATAGTGACTGTGGAGTCTGCTGTACCTCAGACAAAGCAGATGTCTAAGAATGCTTTCCCGCTTTCTTGCTCTAAAATGTGAGACTTTGCCAGGAGGATGGGTTTACCTGGGAGGTGGGAAGATTACATGTGGGGCTGTGGTCATTGACAGAAATGGGTATGTTAGCGGAAGAGCTTCAACATAAATCAGTTTGGAGTTGAGTGAGGTACCAGGAGCTTCATAAAAAGCAGCTTAGAACTAAACGAGTTCTTTGCAGCGGTTTTTGTTGTGATGAGAGCGAAATCTGACTTGAAATTTGTCTCCCTTGCGTAGCACCTGGCTAACTACATGGAGCAGTACGTTGGAGTAGAAGGAGCTCCAAACAACCAGAACGATGGCTTCTTATTGAAACCGGTCTTTCTGCAAAGGTAGGCGCGCTCCCTCTCCTGAGTCACCCCCGCAGCAGCTGGTACTGCTTCCGCTCTGCTTATGTGGCAGTGAATTTAGGTGACGTGCCGTAGAAGCAGCCTTAGGGAAACGCGCTCATCTTTGAGGTCCAAAGGGGCTGCTCTAGTCCAGTGCACTGCGTAAGAATGCTGAAGAAAGATTTATGAGCACTCCATTGAGGTTTGTTCATTAAACTGTTCAGAAAGGAATGGTGCTGTCTAAGCAGTCCCTTCTGGGAGGAATTTGAGGTGTAATTTGTTCCCATTTCACTAAATATTTGTCGGAGAGTAAGGAGGAAGAGCCTGGAGAAAGGCTGAAAACTGAATGTGGAAATAAAAATTTCATCCTTGTGCTGTCAGCTCTGCTAGCTTAATCCTTGTTTTGTTCTAGAAACCTAAAAAAGTTTCGCAAGTGGCAATGTAAGCAAGTGAGAGCTCTGCGTAGCGAAGTGAAGAGCTCCTGGAAGAGGCTGATTGGGGTGGAAAGCGCCTGCAACGTGGACTGCCGGTTCAAGCTCAACACCCACAAAATGATGTTCATCATGAACTCGGAGGATTACATGTACAGGCGGGGAGCGCTCTGCCGCGCCAAGCAGGTGCATTTCCTATTACTCTCACTGCAGCTCAGGCAGTAGGAGAGGTTGAGAGCCAAAAGACAGGTACTGATAAGAAGTCTTGCAGATGAATTCCTGCAAACTACACCCAGAAGTTAGTACTCTGTGTTGGATGAAACATGGAGGAGAGCTGGTAACTGCTCTGTGCTTTGGTTTAGTTTAGCAGCCTTGCCTTTACCACGTGAATTTTAAGGGGGAGTGGCGAATATTAAGAAATAGAGATCTTTAAATGCAGGTATGCAGTTTCCTGTTTTACTGTTTGTGTTGTGTTGTAAAGCATGTGCATCTCAGACTTACGGAGAGGCGAGGGTTTTGGCTCCTCCCCAGAAACCTCTCGGTGACCTTTACTGTCCTGCTTTCAGGTACAGCCGATGGTGCTGCTAAAGCACCACCAGCAGTTTGAAGAGTGGCACAATCGGTGGCTGGAGGAGAACGTGACCATGGAGGCCGTTGATGTAGTTCAGGATTGGCTCATGGGAGACGAAGATGAGGAGATGGTGCCCTGTAAAACAACTTGTGAGACGGTGAATGTCCACGGGGTCCCGGTGAACAGATACAGAGTTCAGTACAGTCGCCGTCCGGCGTCACCGTGAGCAGAGACTTGTTCCTGGGACCAAGACAAGTAGGAACGTTGCTGGTGAAACACATTTACTCTGAGAATAGTGGTGGGAATGCAATGTATGTATTAATGATATTTATCCAAACAGCATTTTACTTTGGATTATGATGTATTTTCCATATGGCATAGACTTGTCTCCTTGCAGTGTAATCCTCCAGCCATCGTGAAGAGACTTTTAAAAGCTTTATGGGAAGAGGGCTCTTGGCATCGCCACACACCCATTAGTGGTTTCCTAGCTTCAGGCCCCTGCTGACCAGCCAGTACCGAAGGCTGAGCGAGGGGGTCGGGCTCTGGGCGAACTACCGCTAGTGGCTTTGTTGGAGAGGCGCAGCTGGGCTGGTGTTTGGGCAGATGCTGGCAGCTGCTTCCACTTCGAAGGGTTCGATGTTGCCTATCTTCCTGAATTTATGCTGTTGCGGAGCCTGCAGAACTCTTCAATGTAATCTCCGAGTGCCAGCGGGGCTGAGAGCACCCGGCGCAGGTTGCCAGCCCCACTAAGGGCTGCTTCGTTACCTGCGTGTGCTAATAGGGCAAGGAATGCAGTATTTGTTACCGGTGCTCTGGTGAGAAAAATGCCAAAACAGAGAGAAGGGTGACGGGCGTACTAAACACTCTAACTCTCGCTCATCAACTGAGTATTTTGGAGCATGAACTAAGGGGAAGAAACTCCCTGAGCTGCAGTGCTAGGCAAGAGCGTTTTGCGGCGGAGAAGCGACCCCTCTGCAGGCGTCCGCCGGGTCCCGTGCTGTGGCTTTGTGAACTTACGACCCGCTGCAGACTCTGCCTTCTCCGATCTGGAGCTGCTTGGAGCGTGTCCGTGAGCAGGAATATCCATTGCGAGG
>KL276459.1:0-14910 GCA_000699545.1 Podiceps cristatus | reverse complement strand
TTTTTTTTTTTTTTGTTTTTTTTTTTTTTGTATTTTGCATGTTAATTGGCAGCCTCTGAAGACTTCGCTTTCCTTCTGCACGCCCGGACTCCGTGGTTCCACTGGGTTGTACCACTGAAATAACATCAGTAGATGGAGCTCTTGCAGCAGATGTTTGCAGCAGATCTGAGGTTTGTCCCAGATCCCTCCCTGTTTCTGCTGGGTCAGCACGGATGCTGTATGTGCAGTGACACATGGAAGTCTGTAACGCGCAGTATTCCAGCCAGCCACGACGTCGTAGACAAGCTTTTCCACTGAACCGTCTGTACTTCTCTCTAAGCTTTTTTGAAACGAAACCCAACAAAACACCTACCCCGAACCATGCATAACACTACGTCGATTGTCTGACTTAAATCTATTGAAAAATCAGGAAAATTTGGTTGTGTCTGTCCTGCAACCCCACTGTGACTTCGCTCTTGCTTTTCAGGGGCCAAGGGCAAGCACGCTGTCGTGGAGTGTATCGCAAACAAAATGTCTTGCGGCAGGGCCGGCCTCCTTTCAGCTCTGCTTCCAACCTGTTCCTGGCTTTTGGGGGAATAACCCCACCCCGCCACCCCGATACTTTTTGTGGCTTTGATTTTTAGGTTATAATTTCCGCCAGACCTAAGTAGCAGCCTGTAGGATGTGTCCTGGGTTATTTCCACTGTACAGCACTTGGTTTTGCAATTGTCTCACTTGACAGTAGAAAAATTGGCCTTTGGGGTACGTTTAATAGGAAACTGTACTGACTCTTTGTCTTTTTTGCAAAATAATCTGGAGGAGGGAAGGAGGGAAGGGCCAGTCTCTGGCATTCGTGGCCACTTGCACAACCACTGCCAGCGGAGGACTTTTCATCAAGAGCTCATGTTCTCGGTGTCTGGGTCTCTGTTAAGTTTGGGTTACTGAAACGATCTGAAGGTTCTTCCCCTGCTCTTGTTGCAGTGAGAGATAAAGACACTGAGCACGGAGCTGGGGGAGGGCTGGGGGAGGAGCGGGGGGACAAGCCCAGTGCAAAGCACAGTATCCCCCTTCTGCTTTCAGACAGCTCAACGAAATGCACCTCAGTCCTGTTCACCTCTCTGCTGTCTTCCCAGCAGAGATGACAACTGTGCCAAATTTTATGGTTTTATGATACAGAAAAATGTTTACTAGAAGATAGGTTGCAACTTGTGGCTTAAAATGCATTTGATTCCAAGTGTACCAAGGTGTAGGAGGGTAACACACCTGTGCACCATCCTGTTCCATCTCCCCATTTTTAAGTGTACTTCAGGTATTTTTAAGCATCCTTATTTTGTAAACCTTAATTTATAATCTGAACAGATTAAGACTTTCGCCCTTTACAGTGCTATTGTCTCAAAAATGATAGTAGCAAATGCTGTGAACGGAATAAGCAGGCAGTGCAGGTTTGAGGGTGGCTTGCTAACGTCCGAGAGTTTAAGCTCAACCGCTGTGTATCTGCTCGCACGACCTTGATTCAAGAGTTTGTTCTTCCATTTTTTTGAAGGATCTTTGCTTTTGGGCTTGTAATTGCTTTGCCAGCTCTTTGAATGTAGGTTTTTTTATATTTATTTGCACATTCAAGTAAAATAAAATATTGATTTTAAAAGTCCGCAGCTCTCACCGTTTAAAATTTGTTTTCGATTAATTTATACTTTCTGACAATCCCCAGAATTGATTGTCTTGTGCCTGAGACTGAATTTTAAATGGTAAAAAAATACAATTGAAAAGGTGGATGAACTTCCCTTCGAACAGTTGGAGGCCAGGCCGCAGGATGTACTGATGTAGACGCGTGCCAACTCACTTCTTCCAGCGGGTAGCAAATCCTTCACCTTACCCGCCCTGAGAAGCCGGGGCGCAGGAAGCGTACATAAGCTAGCGCGCCGGCTAACATAAAAGGGAAGGAAGTTTCCCGCAAGTAGCGTGCAGTAGGAGACCCCACGCAGGATCCATGGTTCTGGGCTTGCACTGCCAAGACCTCTCCCGGAGCAAGGGCTGGCGAGTGGACAGGAGCGCGGGAGTCCGTGGGGTGGCACAGTCGCTCCACGCAGAGATAGGTTTCAGAAGGAAACGTTCGTGTGGTGCCAGCAAAGCACAGCTTTTTGCAGATTGGTTTATTTCTAGCAGCACCTTGGCCGCGAGAGGTGTGGCGCAACAATATGGTCCAGGCCTGGCCCCAAGTCCTCGCACGCTAAATACAACAGACATTCAAGAAAAGTGACTGATTCCAGTCCCAAAATCTATAAGCACATCTGCTACAGGTTAAGACGATACAACTGCAACCATGAAAATAACCCTCCACCCGCCTTTCCCTCAACCTCCCCAAATTCCTGGGTAATAACATGTTTAACTGTGTTCCCTGTGAGCTCTGCACAACAAATGAATGTGTAGATTTTGCAAATTAAGCTGTAGTGATGTGACCCAGATCTGATAGGAGTTTCCTTTACATCATTCTCAACACTTCCGTTGCCATAACAAAAGGCAACTCTGCTTTCTGTGCAGCGTATTCCTCGCTCACAGGGAAACAAGCTGTTGTTCTCCTAATAACAATCCTCTGATGCATAAATTGCATGGAATAACATGATTAAAATGATGGTAGTGGCGTCTCAGAGGACGCCGTCCACTTCACACAAGTCTTCTCGCAGAGATCTTGGACTTCTCACAAAGAGGACATTCCCTGTGCTCGCGTGGAGGGACAGCCAGGTCTGACATCAGCCAAGAGCAGTTGGAGATCTCAGCAAGTGGACAGCTTTGGCAACGACAGACAGCTTAAAAATATCTTTCAGGTTTGCAGGATGGAAAAAGAATTAATGTTTTTCTAAATTAAATTAAGAATTGGTAAAGGGAGTACCTGAATTCAGGATTTAATATTTTGGGCCTTTTTTTTTTTTAACATGTTTCCATACTACAGAGAGAAAGACGGGGCTGTGCACCAGCGAGAGGTCACCCAGCAGTGTGTGTAAACACCAGTTGAGTTTTTCTTCGTGCTTTAGTCGTTCCTCTGGATTAGCACTAAGTAACTCAACCTTAATGAAACTAGAGGTAGGCTCTACCTTCCACTCATCAAAATTAAAGACTAAATGAAAGGCTAGCAATTCTAAACCATACTGGTGCTAGAGGATGCATCCAAAAAGAATCGTCAGAGCCCCAGTGCTGAGAGGGATGATGATGCCTGTATCAGGCAAGGTAGCCCCTACCCCAGTGTCGTTATCTTGCTGAAAAAGGACCAGAACAAGCTATTCCAGAACATCTAGTGAGTTGTAGTGATGTTAATAAACTTCAAATATTCCTGAAAAATGGCTTCACGTGGACTTCCTACACTCTGAAGTGAAAACTGCAAGCAAGTAGAAGAGTCGTTCTGAGAAAAACCTGTCTCTCCAAAAGCATTACACCAGCACAAGGCTTGCAAGCAGTGAGGAGAATATGAGCACAAAAGGTGTGGCATAACCCGTGGAAAAGTTGGGGTGGGATCCCAGTGGAACAGAACTGTGGAACAAGCAGAGAGGAGAGAGGCAAGGAGACTGCGTGGAGCTGTGAAGAGTCCCGGGGTGATGGTAGGAGACCTTAGGAAGTGAGGGGAAGGGGAGCTGGCGTGATGGCAAAGTCAGGAGAGCGCCCGAGGCACGAAGTCCGCTCGTACGTGCCAGAGCCTGCAAAGACAAACCTGGGGTGGGGGGATCCTGGTTCAAAGGAGCATCGTTTCTATTTCAATAGCGGGAGTTTTCTGAGCCTTGTGGTTCCGAGGAGGCTCAGATGGCTGCACACCCAGCGGCTGGAAAGGCAGGGCCAGCAGTGCATTCGTGGAAAATGTGAGGTGGTGCTGACGCTGGTGGAAATGCTGCATGCTGCTGGCGCTAAGGCAGAGCCGCTGCCTCCACGGTCAGCTGCCTCTCGTGCCCACGTCGCGAATGGGAGCTCAGCCTGGGGCAGGTATTAGCTGCACAAGGATTTTGGTCTTCACACCTGCTGACCGGCCGCTGAAGAGCTCTCTGGAGCTGCTGGACAAAGCAGGAATAGCAAGCCCCATTATTTGCCTACCCAAGTTTGCTCTTCCAAGCCTTAAAGACGTATGGGACAGGCCAGGTGGTGTTCGTACCCTCCCTCCGAGCTTTACAATCCTTAGCCGGTTTTCCAGCATTACATCTTTTGGATTCAGAGCCACGGAATAAAAGAGCGCCTTCTCCCAGGAGATGATCTATTGCACAATGAATTACTTTAAAACCAAATTGTTACCCCACAGGGCAGGGATCACACGACTTAAAGAGATGTTAACAAGCCATGACAAACCTCTGGCATTAGAATTTTCAAGCAAGCTGTTCTGCATCTAAAGCAGTCATTAAAGCTCACACAGCATCTGAAAAATGAAGGACACAGCAATGAGTAACCTCTCCCTGCTCCACTCCAGAGACCTGGCCATAGGAAGCAGGGCTGCGATTTGCACACTATCTGAACCTGATTATGTCTAATTTTTTGCATACAGAGCATGGAAAGGATCCTGGCTGAGGCATGGAAAATATGTGGCCGCATGAGTCATTCTGTAATGGTTCATAAATCCTGAGAGAATCACAAAAGCAAAACATCTAACTTTGCATCTTCCCTGTCCCTGCCAGTGGAACTCCACCTCTCGACACGCTCGGCCCAAAGATGTGGGAATATGGTGAAAGCAAAGGAAATAGGATCATTTTCTCCTTGGAACAGAAGAATCTCATCAAACAGCAGCCAGGCTCAGATTTGCAGCCTTCACAGAAGAGGCCATTCATAAGCTGAGGAGAAAGAAATGAACTACTCCTTGGGTTGCCAAACCAAATTTACAGTTCCTACTGCCCGGACTCCAGCTTCTGTCTTTGCTCCCTTGCAGAGCTGGGCAGGGGATTGAGAGCAAAAGCCTGAAAACCAGCAGCCTCTCAAGCCAAGGCTTCCTGCCCCGCTGGTCATTAGCACCGGAAAGTGGTCACGCTGGGGCTCTCGCACAGGCGATGGGAGAGGATTTGGGACTTCCCCAGCAATGCTGCGCAAGGCAGAGCGTGGAAGGCACTCGTGCTCCCAAGGAGTTAGAGAAGGGGCACCAAGCAGCAAAGGATCCTAAAGGTTCAGGGAACATCTGCCAGTCCCTCCTAAACCTTATAGAACCACAGAATCATTTAGTCTGGAAGAGACCTTTAAGGTCACCGAGCCCAACCGCTGACCCAGCACGGCCAAGGCCACCCCCAACCCACACCCCCAAGCGCCACACTCCACCGCCTTTTCCTCCCCCCCAAGGACCGGTGCCTCCCCCCCTGCCCTGGGGAGCCTGTGCCAGGCCCTGACAGCCCTTGGGGTGAGAAATGTTTCCTGATACCCAACCTGAACCTGCCCCGGTGCAACTTGAGGCCGTTTCCTCTTCTGTCGCCTGCTACTTGGGAGCAGAGATCGACACCCACAAGACGACTCGTGGTGGGAGTCGTCTCCGCCGTACAAGCAGCAGGCATGCCGCCGCTCCAAGCTGTTAGCCTACGGCGTGCTGAGCCCTCTTGGGGGGTTCCTGGGTGGAGACTGCACCTCTGGAAAAACACAGCTCTTCTTGGGCAAGAGTGACTGAAATTCCCCATTATCTACCCAAGAGCAGAGACTTCCTGCGCACCCTGTCAGGCCCCTTTCCTGCTGGATGGAGCTGCTCTCCCCGTTCCTGGTGGTTTATCAGCGGAAGCACGGTGCCTCCATCAAAGCCACGAGACCTCGCCACTTATTGTTTCTACGTTATGGCACTCCGGGCTGGTGCGGATTCCTTCAAACACAATTAGCTCCGACCCAAGGGACTTTTGATCAACCTCTACAGTGACATCAAGAAGGAAGGTGAGGGAGCTTTGTCCCGTTTAGCCAGGGCGCAGGAACAGAAATAAACAAGAGAACTCTGAAAGGCCCAGCCTGATCTGGGGACTGCAAGGCAGATGTCAAAATGGATGCTGCAAGAACCCTGTGTGATCCCTGGGGGCTGGGGAGGTTTCTTTGGAGCTGCAGCTCTCCTGCACTTCATTTATGTTTCTGTGAGGGGACGATATCCCCTCAGTGGGCACTACCAGAAAGCATTTTGAGTGGGAAAAGACCTTGAATCTCACATAGAGCCACTTGGGTCTCTCTAGAGTGGAAGGATACTTGACACAGGACGTCAGAAGTTCAGTTTACACTCTTAACCAAATTTAAACGGCAACAAATCTGACCACATTTGTTATTTCTAGGAATATTCTGGAGTAGGAAGGAGGCCCAAATGAGTCACTCAAGCTGTTGCGGAGCTCTGACGATGAAGTATAGCTCCAATATACTGTGGATCTGGAAACATATGCCCCTCCCAGCCCTGTGTCTGACACTAGGGCAACGTGCATGTCGTGACAGCCCCTCGTACACCTCATCCCTCATGGGATAAGCCTGGTGCTTCCGTGAGTTAAGAGCTAACAGAAGGAAATGCGTAAGCAGGGTCACTAACAGTGCCTTTCCCACACAGCTCGGAGCACAGCAGAGCACCATTGGATCCGGCACCAGAATGGAGACCCTCCGGAACGGACCGCTCTCACGCAGGCTTGTGCTGTGCTGTGTCTTCTGGGGACTCTGCCTGGCCTCTTCGGACTACGATGGTAAGTGCATATCTTTGAGTAAAAAATAGCTGTTCTTAAAGTACTGGATGCTTGGTACCTTTATAAGATCCCTAAAAACTTATTTTTTATAGCTATCACATGAGAGCACACTCCCTGAGATTCGTGCATGCTCCAGCTGAAGCAGGAGGTGATAGAAGGTGACATGGAAGAGAAAGAAACTGGGGTGGAAGAAACTAGAAAGAAACTCTAACAGAAAGCGCTTGAAACCAGAGTCTTTAGCTAAACATTAGGACTCCCACAGCTGTGACTTTATGCTGGAGTAGCCCCAGATTTTAGGACTCCTTTGAAAACTGGGCAGAGCAACGACACTTGTACGACACAGCAATCATTTGTGAGCTGTGGGAAACCGCACGACAGGGGAATTGTGCACGTTTTCAGTAAGGTTGCTGGAGGTTACTCCTGCATACCTCGTTCCGTTAGCCAGCTTTTTCTGCCCACAAAACAGACTTTTACAGAATATTCCTACTTCTGGGGACCCCAACATAAAATGCAAGCCTTAGTGTTTAGGGTGTTACACACGTAGCCTGCTCTGCAAAGTACAAGGGTAACTGTGTGAACAGCAAGTAACAGACCACGTTTATCTGACAGATTACTCTCAGGACAGCACCGACGAGCCGGTAAGGACGCCAGAGACCAAACTGTGTCCCCGAGCCATCCCTGGGGCAAAGAAAATCATAAACAACATCACCTACCTGTCGATACACGAGGCCGCGTGCTCTCAGCTGGGCAGCATGGTCACGACGTGGCTCATCCCCTGCCTCTACACCCTCGTCTTCCTGGTGGGGCTCCCTTCAAACGGGCTGGCCCTCTGGGTCCTGGCCACCAGGGCCGAGAAGCTGACCTCCACCGTCTTTCTGATGAACTTGGCCACAGCAGACCTGCTGCTCATATTGGTGCTGCCCTTCAAGATTTTCTACTATTTCCTGGGGAACAACTGGCCCTTCGGGGAAGGCCTATGCCGGCTCACCACAGCTTTCTTCTACGGGAACATGTACTGCTCCGTGCTGCTGCTCACGTGCATCAGCGTCGACCGGTATCTGGCTGTGGTGCATCCTTTCTTTTCGCGCTCTTTCCGCACCCCTGCCTTTGCCGCCTGCACCTGCGCTGCCATCTGGCTCTGTGCTGCCGCCCTCACCCTGCCCCTGACTCTGCAGCAGCAGTCGTATCCCCTGTACGGAGCAGACATCACCCTCTGCCACGACGTTCTCCCCAAGGACGAGGAGGAGCGGTATTACTTCTACTACTTCATCTGCCTGATCGCCTGCGTTTTCCTCGCTCCTCTGGTGGTGATGCTGTTCAGCTACTGCTCCGTGTTGCGAGCCCTCCTGGACAGTGGGAAGCAGTACGCCTACTCTATGAAACTCACAGCTCTCGTGCTGTTCACACTCATGGCCTTCTACACACCCAGTAACGTTCTCCTCCTTGTCCATTACTCCAGCTATAACTCCAAGCTGTACGGCAACCTGTATATCAGCTACATGGTAAGCCTGGCCATCAGTACCTTTAACAGCTGCGCTGATCCCTTTGTCTACTACTACGTTTCTGAAGACTTCCGGAATAAGGTGAGGAGGAGATTCTTCAGTCACAGAAAACAAAACACCACATCCCTAAAAACCTCCAAGGAAACACTCCCTCAAAAAAGTTCCAAAGAGGACTCACTGGTGTAAGCATGGTGTAAACATCCCGGCTCCCAAGGCGCTCACAGCACACAGCGGGGATGAGATGAAGACAAGAGATCCCAAAAGTTTCATCCAGAGCAGCGAGCAGTATTTCCCAGGAGACAAGTCCTTTCTCGTGTCTGCGTAGCTAAAACTGAATAAACCCGGGCCTCGGGATTCCTCAAGAGATGTGGAGTCCAGGCAAGACGTGGAGTGCTGAGCACGTATAGATATATTAGTGGGACACTGCATGCAACTTCTCATCTGCTCACTATTGCCAGGGATGCTCTTGCCAATACACCTATCTCGGGTTGCTCTTTGTGTTCTATTTCTTTTTCTGCTACTTGCTTGCTGTCCTTGAACGCACGTTCCCTTCACCTAGACCTGAAAAAGAACATGCACTTGCAAAACCAGATTTCTAAACATTTCAAAAGTACTCGGAGGTACCTATGCGAAAGGTACTCTCCTGAACTAAAATATTCTGTCAAGTGAACACAGAGCACTGGCTTTTCTAGCAAATACATTCTTGGCTTGATTAGTGAGCAACACCATAGTAGTGCCAGCCCGCTGTAGGTAACAAGTGTAAAAATCCCATTCACTCATCCCTATTTTTGCAAATGACCCTTGGTATCTGTCATTTCTTTGGGGAAAAGGTTGTATTAATGGATTTTTTTTAATTACTATTATTATTATAGGGAAATATTAAAGAAGGATTTGAGAAAACCCTTGCTCTAGAAGTCCATGCTTCTTTTATGTAACGTCACACACAATCTAGAGCTGTCGCTTACGAAACAGGCGACCAAGCTTGTTGCTTATTGGAACCTGTTGCAAATTTGACAAAAGGCAGCCAGCTCGGCTCTCTGACACACGCGGGGCATGCCCCCGTAAGCAGCAAGGTAGAAAAGGAGCGATAAACCTCCTTAGAGTTCCCAAATTCTTTACTTTTACTGGTACAGACATGACTTCTGTCCTCACCCTGACCTATGATCAAACTTACAGCCTACAATGTGAATAAGAAGCAGCAGACAAGATTGTCTTAAAATCAGTTTTTAATAAAATATTTATCAGAATCTAAAACAAACCCTTTTCTGGACTCAGACTCGATAAGATTTGTGTGAACAAACCAAAACCGGTCATAGAACTGCTTGCATGTACATGTATGTGCTGGGGACGAAATGCAGGTGAAAAACTCGAGCCTGTCTCTTATGGGCGCCGTACGTGCAGGGGTGTGCCAGGTACTGAACACAGGAGGCCCGGCCTAGCCAGGGCTCCTGTCGCTCAGAAAGAGCGAGTACTAAAAAACCCCAACCCCCAACCTCCAAACTGAGCTGAGGTTTTTCTAAATAAACGATCTATTCACAATAAAGAAAACCAGGTTACTGGGCGTTAAACGTCAACAGTCGATGTCAGCGAAGTAAGTGCTGTTGTTTCAATGACCTTCTTCAAGCAAGCTGAACATTCTTCTGGTATTTGTTTTCTACTTTTTTTTTGGAAAGAGGCAAGACCAAAACACTTAGACAAGAAAGAACAAGGGAACTATTGCTTTAAAATAAATACTATGGTATGATTACTCTGCATAATGTACAGTTACAAATATATAAATATTAATTTCATTGAAAGGATTGCAAGCAAAAATCACTGATACCTAGCACTGCCGCAGCTATTCAGTAACACAACTGCATGGAAGTAGGAATCTCTGTGTCTTACAAACCCACTGGCACTTTTCTCCTTTCGCAACGAGGGACCGTCAGAGAAAAGAAAGGAGAAGCATCTCTCTGACAGAGGGAGGCAAATGTCTCTAAGCCAGAAACAGTTCAAAGCCCAAAGCAGCAGCAGGTCTGCTGTCCTTGCTGGCTTTCCACCACCGAGTTGGTCTCTTCCTTGGTGGGAAAAAAATAAAATAAAATAAAAAAATCAATCCCTTCTCTCCAAACTATGACTGGCTGGTCTTCACAAAGTTGGAGCCTGAGTTTTCAGTGCTGAGATGTCCTTGTGCTCCAGGGACAGGAGTGCGATTGATAAGCTTCAGAGTCAGAACTGGGCCAAAGCCTATGACTAACACTGAGGCTGATTAAGGCTGTGTCCAGTGGTTCTCCTGGACCTTGTCCTAAGGAGTTTCTGTATTCCAAGTAGGATTTTGAAGGCTAGAGGAAAAATAATCTAGGAATTTTTTTCCTAGATAAGAATTAATGATGATTACGAGAAACACTAACAACAAATCTGGGACAGGAGAAAGCTGTGGACAGAGGAACCATCAACTGGGGTGGAGAAGGCAGCAGAGACCTGCTCCTTTACTCCTGTGACAGGGGAGAAAGGGCAAACTGTGTAATTACAGGTTCCTTTATTAAATTCCTTAAATAAAATTACTATTTTTTTTAAGTACAGAAAGGAGCTAGTTTGGTGTGGCAGGACTGGGGCGAGGCAGGGCTGCCAAGAGCAGATGGACTAGCAGTTTCCCTGAGGCTGCCAAAGCTGTGAAGAAGCGCTCAAGGTGATGTCAGGCACTTTACCTCCCACGCACCGGCCTGTTCTAACTCTCTCTGTACAAGGACGCTAAGGCTGCTCTGCCTTTGCCTTCCGAGGGTCCAGCGCTCTCTGGCTTTTCTTCTAGTTGTAAAACAGAGGCAAGACTGCTCTGCCCCAACCAGGTGAGTGCACCGGCACACAGAGACCCCACAGAACAAGGCCATGACTGATGGGCTGGCACCACCAGGGGGAATTATTTAGCTGGCAGCAACGGGGGGATGTCTGCATCTTGAATTAGTACATTACACGTACCAGAGCCTGAGGAAAGTGAAGAAAGTCAGGTTTAATACTTGGCTGAAACTCTCTGCCTTCATCTCCCGGTCCCCAGTGGTGATGCTATCTGACTGCCCAAGGATTTATGACAGGACCAAGCAACATAAAATGACTTCAAATATCTCTCCAAAAGCATATAATGGATGAGTCAAGGAAAGTAAAGCCAGAAAGGGACAGGGGATACGAGGCTGAAGAATCCAGAACATAGGTCCCATCTCCTGTGGGAAGCAGTCACAGACATCATCAGGGTGACCAAATGTCTCATTCTCCCAGACTCAAAGTATTAAACAGCTGAGGCTGGAACCAGCAAACAGCAGGGTTTGTATTGTGCAGCTTTGATATTTAGAAAAGAAAAAAAAAACAAAAAACAAAAAACAACAAAACCACCCTCTTGTTGCAGCTCATACTAGGTCTGTTATTTACCCAGGGAATAAATATTGACTCAGTCCTGTGTGTGTACACAATAGCCAGTGTCTGCCTGGCCAGTTGCTTACAGGAGATGGAATTCAGTTTAAAGGCATTTATTTACCTGCCAGACTGGAATACAGCCACCAGCGCTTCCACTGTGCTGCACGGACCCAGTGAGGACATGGCCTGTTCATGCACACTGAAGAGACGTGGCAAAAACCTCTGCTGAGAGGCAGTGGGTACATATGGGCAGCAGCCACGTCAAGATCCTGCGAGGAGAGCTCAGAGCAGCCACGAAGGAAGGCTTGGAGACTTGCCAGCAAAGCAGTTCTGTAATTTCTGGGAACTTCAAGATCGAGACCTTCATCATGTCAACTACATTCTGCAAATATCTGTCCCCAAACAAAAAGGACTGGAACTACATACACCCAACTTCTGGGATACCTCCTGTTTTGTCCCCATGTGGACATTTTTCTGGAATAAAATAGCCTTTTTTCTGGAATGGAATGTCTACACTGGGCTATATTCTTGTCATGGCTCCTGTGTAAACAAGCCCTAAAAATGAATGGATCTGGGCTTTTTCCTGTTTCCATTCACCAATAAACACCCTCAAAAGGAGTTCCCACCCCACTCTGGGTCCTGGTAACAATAGAAGTGGGAAGATAAAATATTAACACTGTTTTGCAACAGGCAATTTCATGTAATTCCTCCAAAGAGAACAATGCTGCTCTAGGCAGGAAAGGAAACCAAAAAATCTTGGCTCCTGCACTTTTGGAAACACAAAGCTTTTGTTTTTAGTTTTACCACATTGCTCGGGGCAGAGTCCAGCCTCTGTGACACCAGCGATTTGCACTGGCCAGCAGACCCGGGGCCTATGCATAGATACCACCCCCAGAACAACCACTGTACGGGGATCCTAGCGCGAGCAGCAGCAGAGTGATTGGTGAAGTCAGGCAAGCGTTGACAAGGACCGCACCTTGGGTCAGCTTTATTTTCATGCCAGGGTTACAAGGAGGAAAGGGGCCGAGAAGGCTGCAAGCAGCCTGTATCAGCACGTAGTGCAACACGAAGAGGGCTCACCCACCTAACCCTTGTCGCTGCTATGGCTGGCAAACTCCCCACCTGAAGCCGGCAGCCACACGGTGGACAGCCAAGCCGTTCAGCCCTGGCAGTGGATTTCAGTTTTCTCTTGTAAAGTCTACCTCCCAACAACCTTCCTGAACATGGAGCCACTAGGGAAGTTTTTCTCTCATGAGACATTTTGTGGGTGCAGTAGACTTACAGGCTGGGGAAGATGATTAGCCTCTCGCTATGTCATAATTAGCAAAACACACTGACTTTTATTATTATAATTTGAAAGAAAACTTCTCAGCCATCTTTCCTCAAACAGCAGTTCAGCTAAGCACAAAGCCTGGACTTAGCTTCTAAATGTAGCTAGGAAATGGCATTTGCAGTATCCTGATAGTAGAGAAAACACTTCAAAATGGTCTATTGGTTTGAATTCCAGCCCCTATTTTTCTCATCTAGAGGGCACAGCATATTGGTCTCCCATCCTTGGAAGTACTCCAAAGAGGATGCACAAAAGGCAGGAAGATTGACAGAAAAATAACGCTGAGTGTCCCCGTTAGCGCTTCAGATCCCCCCCATGGGGTAGCAAAGCCTACAGTTCTGAGTGCATCAGGAAGTAGTCATCGTTCAGTTTCTGTTCTGCAGCAGGTCGTCTGTAGGAACAAACTCATACAGGAGTTGATTCTGAGCCTCTTCTCTTTATTTAAATTATATAATTTCTGTTGAAGAGAGAACATAATGAAGAAAAGTCACTTTCCCATTACAGATCTTTGTGAAACATCACTGGGGCTGGACAGAGAAAAGCTTAAAAGGTCACTTTTTATTCTGCTAGGGATGGAGATGTCGTTCAGGTCATGAAGCCTTTTATATGCTGCCCTAGCAAGATCTTGTTCCTGGTGATTCCTTGCTAAAGAGGTTAGCAAGTCAGTTGTAAGAATGTCCCTTTTGAGGAACTGACTACCTTTGCCCCAACGTATGAGTTAGTACATTATATGCTGATTCTCAAACCAGATTTATGATCCCCTGCTCCCCAGCTCACCATTCTACTGTAGTCACTACTTCCTGAATCTTGTCCACTTCTTTTAACGTGCTTGCCGTTGTCATTTCTGCCACAATCTCAAAAACGTCGGCTTCCGACGCATAAGGGTCTGGGTCATATTCGTAGGAGTAGTACGACAGATCTGTCTGTAGCGGAGGGCCTTCCTCTGCTGGAAAGGAAAACGGAGTCTCAGGTTGTGCTTTAGCAAAGAAGCTGCATTTTGGCCTCACATATTGCATCACAGAGAAGAGGAATGATGTAAGAGGAAAGGAATTTTAATCAGGGAGGCAAATGAGGGGCCAAATGAGTGTTTACCTGAGTAAAGGAGGCTACACATGCCAATAGACCTACACGAGCCTGCTTAAATTCACATGCAAGGAGAAAAGCTGCTGTAAATCAGAATTTTCAATTTCCCAGTCTGAGACCTGGGTACTGGAAAAAAATGAAAGGGGGGGAGGTAGGGCATGTCATTTGAAAAAGTCTCAGTGTCTCATTTTAAAGTATCTAATTAACTGGGGTGCTTAAGTTAGGAACCAGTTGACACCAAGACGCCTATGCATAAAGATAAGAGATGCCTTTGGGAACACCAGGTGTCACAGAGGAGTTACTCTGCACCCCAAAAGCACACGTCTCTCCTTTAACTAGGTCCAAGCCAAGCACCTCAGTTAAGGAGAGACCATTCCATACGAAGATGTGCAACCCGAACTCTTGTTTAAACACCATTTTATAAAAGTAAGTTACAAGAGGGCAGAATGTGATGGAGCAGCTTACTTGGTGTGTGTCATGGAAGAAATCAATGTAAGCAGCTAGATTTCTTTTCGGCCCAACCAGAATGAACAAGATTTTGGCACGATAGGCCAGGAGTCTACATGAAAGCTCTTCGCTTCTCCCTTGGCCTGAACTAGCAGTAGCTGAGGTACTGCTTCAGCACAGTCGCATACGACTGAGAAACTTCCATCACTGAAGACAGGAACAGACACATCACAGGCAGAATTAGCTATTTAGCCTCCTCGCATTCACTCCAGTCTATGCTAAGACTCGCACAGTACATATCCCGCTCAAAACAGGCTATGCCTCTCTGTGGTGGGTGATTGCTCACTGTCCAGAGGGTATGACTGCAAGATAAAACTTTTAGGAATAACAACAGCTGTCTGTTTTCTAAACTGCTCCTCGAACCACCTCGAACCTCTGTCTTCCCTCTTTGCTTTCTGTATACACTGCTCTAATCCAAACCAAAGCAATCACTGAAACAAAGCTGTTGCAGGGAGGAAAAGTCCCCCTTCTCTCCCCCCCC